>VXBB01002551.1:189040-204314 GCA_013399915.1 Illadopsis cleaveri
TGCAAAATAATAACTGTAATAGCATTCAATATAAATACGATTTTAATGAAATAAAGGTTCCTGTCTTACTTGCCCACCTTCTCCCAGGGTTTCCCATATTGATAATTATCAGCAATCACCCTGAGTTCTCCTGCCCAGCCCGACACCCTGGGACAGCAAATCATTTTTAATGGGGAGCAAAAGAGGGAAACTGAGGGCTGGCTGGATTAACTATTTTGCCCAAGGTCACAGGCAGGTCGATTTATGGGTAGGGACAGAAATTAAACTGGGGCTCCATCACTTGAGCAGCAGCAGATGTGTCACACAGCTGGAATGCACCCCAAAATGCATCCCTGCACTCCTCTGGGGCTGGGATTGAGGATTCCTCAGGAATTACAGACGACAGGGAGGGCTAGTTTAGAGTCAAGCCCATGAACACACACACTCACCTCACCAAGGGCCATCCCACCCACTCCAGCCCTAATAAAGCCTTTTTTGGACCTGAGTTATTTTTAACTCACGCTCTCCTCTGGGCTGAAACATCTGGATTGGGATTTGGCAGGTGCCAGGGATGAGCTAAACCAGCATTTTAGCCCCAGCCTGACATATTCCAAAAGATCTCAGCTGAGAGATGGCAGAAACCTGAAACCACCTCTGAACAGTCAGCAGGATTGATCCTTAAACCCAGCTCAAAATCCTGCCTCACTTGAGCACTGGGCTGAGCCAACATCCTCAGCCTCCCACAGCCTGGTAAAGCTGGGAATTTGCCCTCTGATGGACACAGGTGGCTGAGGACCACCCTGCCTGCTGCCAGTGGCCAAAGAACAGATGATTTTTCCCCTCAAATCTTCCTCACATCACTGATTTCTTCCTTTGTTACACATCTCAGCCGTGGACCTGCTCCAGCAGGAGCAAATCTGGGGGAAGGAGGCACACCTCTGCCACGAGCTGGATCCGTTGTCTGACCATCACCCATTCCAGGACTGACAATTCCCATCTTTTTAGGGCACATTTTAGGACAAAACAGCAAAACGGCATTTGTACAAATGGTACTTATTGTTGTTGTTACAGTCTGGGTGTTCTCTTATTCCCATCCAATGCTACAGATTAACAAAATAATTCAGGCACCACCTATCAATTTCTGATAGTTTTACACCCATGGTATCTATTACCCCTAAATGAAGTATCTGACTGCTCAAGTTTGTAAAAAAATACTCACAAATATCAGCAAAACACTCTGCTAACTGCCCCCTCACAGGAATTTTTTACCTATTGACATTACCACTGTTCTATATGTTGGTTTGGTTTGGCTGGGTTGTTTTTTGTTTTGGTTTGTTGTTTTTTTTTTTAAGTGCAACAAATATATTTACCTTTTTAGGTATAATTTTATCCGAAAACCTAATAAAAAGGCAGTAAAGAAACAAAGTTAGCTATTAGATAACAGTTCTTGCTGCCAAAAGCCATAATCTGACACAGATTGAGCCTGGTACAGTAGTCAATTAATGGCTCAGTGCTCATACAATAATGACCTACTAACCTGACGGTGTGTTGCTCTCACATTTTGCTGTCCCCTGGGATGCCACTGTCACTGTGTTATCTATTGCCTGCTTCCCTATCAAAGAAAATAAGCAGAGCTGAAATGTATGTACGCATCAAGCTCTGTAGTTCATTGCACACCAACCCCAGCAACTGGAGGAACAATAGATTTATAAGTTTATCCTACATTAAACCAAACATGCCTGACTGCACTGTAAATTACTAAATAATAAACCAGGTGGTGTAAGATCCTGACTTGGACAGAATATAAAAATCTATCAACCTGTAAAATACAATAACCATAAACGTGCTATGTGGCTGATGGCTCAGGTAAACCATCCACCTCCAGCAGCAGAGGTTTTGCTGGAGTAAATTGCAACAAAAGGTTTACTAAATTTAGGTCTGGAGCACTTTTTCATTTTAGCCAACACCATCAATAGGAGAAATATAATTGAGCTAAAACCAGTGGCAAATGTGTTCGTTTTGTTTACATTTCTTTGTCTCTAATGGAGCTATTTCATGGTAATGTGCTGTGTTTCCCAGCACATTGCCATGGGCATTTAGTCTGATCTCTAAAGAGAAGATGAACTACTGCAGAAGGGCATCTTTCTTCAGGATTCAAACTTCACATTCAAATTAGCTTGAAGTAGTAGAGGAGGTGCAAAATGCAGAAAGCTAAAAGGTCAGGGCACTCACATCCTTTGAATGGACTAAATCTCGATTTAAAAGAAACCCCCAGCAGTTGTGTTAGTGCAATAAAATATTTTGCACACCATTAGTCCCACCCCAAATGACATCCCGGATTTTTAATAAGTCCTGCCTTTGCTCCCAAAATTAATTGCCACCAAGCACAGAAAACATCAGATCAAGACGGTCAAAAAACGATCCAATAAATCATAACTCCAAAATCCACAATAATAATTAATTCCCTTTTCAGAGCTTTTCAAGAAGCCAAGCAGGTTAAATTTATATGATTTACAAACAGTGTTTACATTCATAGAGAGACAACTAATTGCTGCACGGCTTGACATCACTACAGGGAAATGCTAGGGGATGCAGACAGTTTAATTAGGGGTGGCTTTAAGTTCACAACACGACTGGTACCACAGTGCTTTGCTAATGTGCTTCTATAGGATGATCATACACACCACGGCTTTTATTCTTCCTGTACTCTTTGTCTTTACTACAGAAAATAAAGTATTTTTCCCACACAGGCAAGCTGACACAGTGTATATTTCCCCCTCGGTTTTATTCACTTGCTTTGCAGAGCATAAAGAAATGTTTCTTAACCTAACAAAGTGCATATTCAGTTGCAGATTCGTGTGCCTTGCTGATCCGTGAGCAAACACACACAAATCCTTGGCTCAGCCTCTCCCAGATTCCCCCATTGAAGGCAAACTCCCACTGAAATTCATGGGGACTCAGCACCCTGCCATCTTTTCCCAGGATTGAACCTCATGTGAACCCACACAAGGCAAGCGGGGTTTAAAACTGCTCCCCCACCTTTTTTTTGGAGGAAAAATGGGAAGTGCCTTGCAGGGAGCACCTGAACTTCAGCAAGGAATGGGGCCAGTGTGCATCTGCCAAGGGGCAGATAAAGGGGGCTCTTACAACCTGTTTTCATCACAGAATAGCTTTTCTCTTGGCAGGGTGAGGACAGACCCCCTGAGCACCCTACTCATTTCTTTTTAAGCTAACCAGGCTGAAATATTGTTATCCTGTTTTTATGAGGTGCCTCCATCACTTGTTTTCCGCAGCGGTTTCTGCATTGTTGGAGAGGGGCTACACAGCACTGCTGTCCTGGCATATGAGGGTCCTTTACTGCTCCTTCCACTGCCCAGATAGAGACTTCCAGAGAACTCATTTTCCTGTTCTAGTCTCAGAATGGATGTGCTAGTCCCAGTTTTAGTTCTAGTTCCTGTTCTAATCTCAGCATGGATGTGCTAGTCCCAGTTTTAGTTCTAGTTCCTGTTCTAATCTCAGCATCTGTTCATCCATGTCTCCCTGTGCAATGGAGCCTTTTCACTCACCATGTAATGAAAACCCTGGGGAGACATTTAAAAGGCCAAAATCATTTCAAAAAACAGTCTGTGATATGGAAAAAATATTTCCACAATTAAAAATGTTTTTAAAATTTTAAAATTAAAAAATGTATATTTTCACAATTAAAAATGCAAAAGTAACTTAGATAAAAAGAATACTAGTGTTGATACAAGGGTGCAGGAGACAGGAATCACCAGCTGCTGTTTTCTTGGTACTTGGTTTAGGAACCACACCACAACTCCAACCAACATTGTTCCCAATCCATGGAGCATCTCTCCAGGCAGGAGCATCTCCTGGTCCCATATCAGCAGCTCATGGTGTGGCAGAGAAAAGGAGTGGCCTCTATCCACCACACCTACACCCACAGGTTTTGATTTCACAAACAAAATTCCTGGAAAAGTTATAGAAGGAGACTGAAAACTTGGAATTTCCCTTTAGGTACACGAATTTTGGTCTTGGACATGCAGAAAAAGATTAGCACTGAGCTCTGTTTGCCAGTCGCAGTGTCCATGGAAAGTTTTCCTGTACTAGTTAGAAATTCAAGTAATTTTCTGGCACTGCTTTTTTGATACGTAACTCAGTGTAACAACAACTGGCAATGGTGAAGTTGTTACGGTCTATTTCTCTGTACTTAATTATTTTTATGCACCCATCACTGTAGCATCTGGATCAAATGTAATAATGCATTAAATTAAACTGTCTAGAGTGCAAAACACAAACTGTTACCATCCCCACAACGCCCCAGCCAGCCCAACAGCAGCAGTGACAACAAAGACAAGATCTTTCAAAGAGCTGGAGCTCAATGGCCAGAGAGGAGGACAAAGCCAAGTGTGAAACGCTGTGTTTTGCATAATAGAACCCCACCACGGGCTTGGGTTGAAAGGGACCTTAAAAATACCCATTTCACCCCTGTCATGGCAGGGACGCCTTCCACTGTCCCAGGCTGCTCCAAGCCCCAAAGTCCAGCCTGGCCTTGGACACTGCCCGGGATCCAGGGGCAGCCACAGCTGCTCTGGGCACCCTGTGCTAGGGCCTGCCCACCCTCCCAGGGAACAGTTCCTGCCCAAAATCCCATCCAGCCCTGCCCTCTGGCAGTGGGACGCCATTCCCTGTGTCCTGTCCCTCCAGGCCTTGTGCCCAGTCCCTCTCCAGCTCTCCTGGAGCCCCTTTAGGCCCTGGCAGGGCCTCTGAGCTCTCTCTGGAGCCTCTCCTCTGCAAGTAAACATTCCCAGTTCTCCCAGCCTGGCTCCAGAGAGGCTCCAGCCCTTGGATCATCTCCGTGGCCTCCTCTGGATTTGCTGCAGCAGCTCCAGATCCTGTACTGAGGATCCCAGGACCCAGGGCTCCAGGCTGGGTGTCATGACAGGGGAACAGAGGAACAGAATCAGCACCAAATGAGGTGTCTGAGGTAGGAAGGAGCCTACCAGGCCTTTCTTTTGGAGCAGCTTCCTCCACATCTGCATTTTCACTTGGTCTGAGAAGCCACAGAGATGCTGAATGAATGAGGAGATCCAGCTGAGATATTTAGAAAAGCAGGACTATAAATATTTTCACCTCTCAGTAACCAGGAGTGCTGGACAACCTAACAACGGCTCAAAGAGGTAAATTTTGCTCCCCTTTGTACACAACCCTATTGATTTCACATTCTACACTTTAAGATAGTGCTGAGATCATTATGTGTCTTTTAATAGATTTTGACTCGGGAGACAAACACGTCGAGAGCTGTCATCACCAAGACGCCTGCTGTCATTGTGCCATCTTCTTAACCCAACGTAAGGAAATTCATATTTAGTGAACGAGGAAATTACTTTGGGTATGTATCATTCAAATCCTTAAGGATTATTGGCTAATTAGGAGCACAGTAATGTAAATTTGCCTTGTGTCAGGTTTTCAGGAACAGTAAAATAACATAATTAAGCAGTGAGCAAAGTAGATCATTTAAGCTACTCTTCACTGACAAATGTATATGATGTCTAAATATACCATGGGCTTCTAAACTAGTAACTAATGAGAACTGACTGGGAAGTCTAAAACAATGGTTTAAAAGAGAAATCGAGTATGTTAATCCAGAGTAAATAGCTCCAACTCACACTTGGTGGCATTAAGGAGGAGGGGGATGTTTCTAGCCTCTCTGGCTGCCTGCCTGTGTCCCTGGCTGGTGCCAGAGGTGCACTTTGAGCAGCAGAGGCAGCCCAGACCTCTTCCTGCTCCGTTTCACAAGAATCCCGTGAATCTGTGCAGCTGCAGCAAGAAAAAAAAAAAAAAAAAAAAATCTCCTCATAAAATTCAGCACAAACCCAAACAAGGTCTTTGCATATGCAATTGCATGCGTGGTTTGGGTTTTTATAACCTGCTGCTTCTTTTTTCCTGTTTTGGTTCAGCCTCTGTTTGCTGGGTGGTGACTTTGTGTGACACACACGACCAGAGCCTTGTGTGATCAGACACACGACCCCGGCTTTCCTTCTTGTTCCAGCAACCCTGGCTGCAATCAGGCCCCTGAGGGTCTCTGTTACATCAGGACAGTGGCACGAAGTGGAGAGGGAAGTGACACGAGCTGGTGGCAGAGAGCAGCCACCTGCAGAGGATCCTCACCTCCCGAGCAGCTCCCAGCGCTCCCACGAACCGCAGAAAATTATTCACACAAAACTGCACAGCCAAATCCTCCTCAGCCCCTCCTTGGAAACGTTGATATTTTGAAGTGCAGATGTTTCAGTTTAATATCTGGCCCTCGGCGCTGCAGCAGAGGACGGGTGGGTACCTCGTGCAGGAGTGGGAACATTTTCAGTGCTGCACCAGAGGCACGTACTGAACTCTGAGATCCTGCAGCTGATCAGCCCTGTGCCTGAATGAGCAGCTCCCCAAACCAGGCACAGGCAGAGGGTCTGCTCTGAAATCCCTCAGACAAGGACTGTTTTCTGCTCACTATCCCCAGATTTATCTCTGCTGTTCTTGGGTGTGACAGTGCTCCCAGCCAGGGTTGATGCCATCACCACCATCCTCCAGACTGGAGTCCTGGCACATCCCTTCTTGTTCAGCATTTTGGGTGGTGCCATCTGCCAGCCACCATCAGGAGGTGAAGAGCTCATGGAGAAACCCCTCTTGGTGCTTCCCCTTGTGACAACAGCTCACAGGTGGAGGTTTGCACTTCAGAATTCCTGGTTTTCCTGGTTTTCCCACTCACAACTCTCTGCTCATTCACCGACCTGAATATTCCTGCCTTCTGCAAACGACTGGGATTATCAGATCCAGTTGCATCCACGGCATGAAGCAATCATCTTCCCTAATTTATAGTGAACATTTTCACCATTCCAGCACTGGGAATAGATTCAGGCTGCGGGAGGTTGTTGCTGTCAGAGCTGCAGCTCGGTGTGAGGCACAGAAGAGGTGGGAATGAGGTGACAAAGACACCCAACACACCTTGCATTGAGTTCCCATCCCCGGAGGGATTTAAAGCTGTGGGGATGTGGCACTTGGGGACTAGGACAGGAGTGGCCCTGGCAGTGCTGGGGAATGGTTGGACTTTCAGATGGTCTGAGAGAGCTTTTCCAACCTCAAGGTTTTGTTGATTCCATGATTTTTTTCCACTCAACCACCAGACTTGGAAATACTTCAGAAGATGGGGCACTGCTGTAGCAGACACCAGGAGAAGTGCTGGCATTTCCTCTGACACATTTTGCTAACCACACTGCCCAAATCCCAGCCTGATGGGCACCAACACTCAAACATCCACGAAAAATCTAAATCCTAAACACTGAACCTCTGCTAAGCTCAAAAAGTCCTGCAATTAAAAGTGTTCAAACTCACCCTGACAGCAAACACAAATAATTTACTTTGGGTGCCATGCCAGAGTTTGCAATTACATTGAATAAGTCATTTACAACTGTCTGCTAATCAAAGAGATAATATGTAGAATAAGTGTTTCACAGCAATTAAATCTTTTTTTTCTCCCATTAACTAAAAAAGGTTATTTTGCAGCCTCTTTGTGCTGAAATGTAACAGCACAAATATAGTGCTTTGTTATCAGTTTAAAAATTGAAACCTCTGTGCATCCTTTTTTTTTTTTTTTTCCTTCTGGATTCCAGTTAAGTAAAATTGCCTTTCATGAGAAATGCTTGCAAATTATCAAAGACTTCCTTTTAAACAAGCTCAGAGAGTATGGAGCAAATGCCTTCCTTCCAAAGTAATTGGAATTTCTATCTAAATTATTCTTGGACAAATTAAAAGTGCCAAATATAAGTCAATTTTTATTGGGAAGAATTCTATTATAGTTTGTAATAAAGGAAAACTAAAAAACATGCTGCAGCATCCTTGGAAAAGTGGAAAGTATTTTAGGAAGATCGAGAGCTCTCAGCCTCCTATGATGCTTATTAAAAACTACTTTCAATGAGGTGATTAGAGAGAAAATTGTCAAGTAAGCAGAGAAAAAAATTACTTCTAAGCCTAATCAGTGTATCACAGAATTAGTCCTTTCCTCCTTTAGAGATAACATCCAGCTGATGGGCTTGTCACCATGCATAAAGGCTATTTTGATTTTATACAGGCTAGCTTTTAAATATTAATTTTCATAAAAAGGAAAATACTTTCACAGCTGAAATTTCCCCCCCTCCTTCCTGGCTCCTCATTCCAGCACAGAAAAGGGCAGTTGTCACCCCAAAATGAAGTCATTTTTAGCCCTCTGTGTCTAATCGTGGCGAGAGCCAGTAAAATAAATCAGCGAGGAGTAAAAGTAAAATTTGCAATAACCTGATACTACTGCCTCATCCTCCCACATCCCAGGACATAAAACTTACTGTCAGAAGAACTCACAGCACAAGAATTAATCAAGGAACTCTTAAAATACTCCAAGCACCTTCCTTCTGATGACTAATTTGCCTTTCCTATTGCAAACTACTAATTTTTTATCTCAATCGATATGTACAAATATACCTTCCCATCAATCACCCGGGGCAAGGCCAAACTCCCACTATTTATGTAAGACTGACTGCAAGATGAAACAAAAATTGACTACAGCAAACCTGGGCTGCTGTGACAGCCCCGGAGGGAGGGAAGGGGAAGGAGGGATGGGAGCAGCTGGAATGAGCACCTTGGGAAGGAACAAAAAACTCGTGGGAGAAAAAAAAAAAATCTTCACCAGGCAAGACAGAGGTGCAGGGAAAATCAGGGGGTGGCAGAGCAATAGAAAAAGCCCCAAAGAATCCCTTAGAAATGCCCAGAAGTCCCAGAGAAAGAAGTTCAGAATGAGCAGGAAAAAAGGAGCAATGGAAAAATGGCTGAGATGTGAGAAAAGTGCCCAGAATTGCTCTGTGGAGAGGGGAGAGGCCAGAAGAAATATAGAAATAATTCAGATTGAATTGGAGTGACCTCAGCAGAACCCAGAAGCATTTGGGGATATATCAGTCAGGGAGATTTTCTCAGTCAAGGAGGACTGAGGAGGAAATCCATGGAAGCATTTGGAGATGGAAACAGCCACGCAAGGAGTGTGCAGGTAAGGACAGGTCCATCCTGCACATCTGCAGACAGCTGCCAGGCACTTCCTGACCCCAGGAGAAAATCTATGGAGCTCTAGACAAGCCCAAAACTCAGACCTGCCCAGACCTGCCCCAGGTATGAACACGGCACCGCTCCAAACCTCAAACCCTGGATTACAAACTGCATGGGAACACTGCTGCACACACACACATAAACCACAACTGCTCACTGAGGCTGTGCCACTTCAGGGATGGAGAAACTCAACTCAAATGTGAATTCTAAGGCTGTTTGGTGCTGAAGAGCTGCAAAGGAGAACAGTGGGAAGAGTCAGAAGTGGTCACTATGTCCCTGCTCCCCTGACACACTCCACTAAGAAAGGGTTTTCACTGGGAAAATAAAGACAGTAAAGAGGTTAAAGGATTTAAAGGGGTTTCTAAGAAAGATGGGGACAGAATTTTAGTAGGGCCTACAGTGACAGGACAAGGGAGAATGGTTTAAACTAATAGAGGGCAAGTTCAGACTAGATGTAAAAAAGATTCTATGAAGCGAGTGGTAAAACACTGGCACAGGGTGCCCAGAGCAGCTGTGGCTGCCCCTGGATCCGTGGCAGTGTCCAAGGCCAGGTTGGACATTGGGGCTTGGAGCAGCCTGGGACAGTGGAAGGTGTCCCTGCCATGGCAGGGGTGGCACTGGGTGGGATTTAAGATCCCTTCCCACCTAAACCATTTAATGAATCCTTCCAGGAGCACCAGGTCTGTGTCCTTCCACTTCCCACCCAGGAAATTCCCTCTGCTTGGACTGAGCTTTCCCTGGAGTTCTGCCACCTCTTCCTCACAAGAAACAGGATCACAGCAGCCTTGGAGCCCAACATCCCACATTAAGTGAGCAGAGAAAGGGCTCAGAGCAGAAAACAGCAGGACAAAGCACCGGAAACACAACGTGTGAATTCCCAAGCACTGACTTGGAGCAGAAGGATGCTGAAGCTTGGGGCTGCTGTTTTCCATGAGCAAAATCCATATTTTACTGAGAAAAATGACTTCATCACCAATCTAAAGGCACTTTGGGGCATAAACTCCTTCACTGGCCATTCCAAACCACACACACTGGGGCTGGTCAGAGCAGGGAGTAGGAGAGGACTGACAACAGCCCAAAATAAAGGGATAAAGGTGGGAAGGATCTCCTGGAGCTTTGGATGTGCTCACTTTGGATGACAAAGTTTGGCTGATGGACCTCAGCAGGACTGCACCTGTGAGAAAGTCACATTATTAAGGTTATAGATGTGCCTAATTACCTCCATGAAATATGGACCAATTTGTTAATTTAAGTGAGCAAAGTAGTAAATCATGTTAAATACGGTGGCACTGTGGTGCTGCCTCTGACAAAACTGGATTTTGCATAGAATGAAAAATTTCAGCTCAGAGTTGAGGGCTCTCCCCATTCAGGGACACTTGCACACATCTTTCTCCCCTACAAAAAGCATAATGGAAAAGGTGTTTTAAAAATAATCTTTACAAATACCTTAAAAATACATTTAATAATAAACATTACCCTCTGTGAGACAAGCAATATATATATATATACACACACATATATTTATACATGTTTTAAAACTAGAAAATACATTTCTCTAATCCTTGTGACGTTAATTAATTCAGTTCACTAAACCCTGACTAAGAGTTTTAAACTGAAGACAAGTTTTTAGGTATTATTGAAACAAAACAACCAAAACAATAACACAAAAACCAAACCCACAGAAGCAGGAAAACCCTCCCCACTGCATTTCTTTTCCTCTCAGTCACAAAAAGGCCCCAGAGACACTGAATTTGACTCTTGGTACCACTAGTCAGATTGGGCTTATTAATTAAGACAAGGAACTTATTGGAATTTACCTTGAAAGACCACACAAGGTACATTATTAGAATAATTTCCTTATAAAGAATAGAAAAAAAAAAAAAAAAGGATTTTAATTGAAATTCTTGTTTATATTGGTGCCAGACTAGGTTACTGCACCCACACTGTTACCTTACTCCACTTCTCTAGAAAGCAAAGCAGAGTCTTCCCAAGTTAAGGAATTTATTAAATGGAACAAGAAAAATAAATGTTAATCCTCTAAAATTATTACAAGGAAATAAATAATAGAGTCATGGAATGGTTTGGAATGGGAGAGACCTTGAAGACTATCTTGTTCCAACCACTTTTCACCAGACCAGGCTTTTAAAAATCTCAGTAGTTCCAAGTTTAAATTATTTGAATGATTCTCCCACCTTGCAGTGCCTTTGGACACACTGAGAGCAAATCAGACAAGTAGTTTTATAACAGAATGACTGAATTCTGTATTATAACAGGATTTCTAATGATTAAAAAGAGTTTTTAATTAATTTACATTCACAGGACATCTTTAAAATGCCCCCTTTCTTCAGGACAGCTCAGGTTTGGAGCCAGCCTGGCTGGAATCTGCAGAGGGCTCTGCCCTGCTGCAGCTCTCAAAGTGCTGAAATTTGGGTGTTGCATCAGCTCCATCCTCTCTCACTGTGAGGCCTTAATTTTAGCTTTCATATTTTCCGGATTCTGTACTGCATTGGTTTATAACTCTGAACTTCATATAAAGCGTTAGCAAGTTCTCCTCACATTTCAGTCAGGCAAAACAATCCTTTTCCAGGCCCAGAACCAAGGACACCTTGCAGCTTCAGGTCCAAAAAGTGCAAACAACAGGGAACTGAGGAGAGCAATCTAGGAGGATGGGACTACAGAACCTGAGGCTGTAATTGGATAATTAACCCCCATATGGAAATGGACCAAAACTTATAAAAGTGTGAACACTCGTGACCAGGTGTCTGTCTTGGGTGTAACCTCAGCCAGGCTCTTGTACTGCCCAAGGCGTTTCCTTTTAATAAATACTTTAAACCTTTTAAATTAATAAAATAATTAAATAAAAAGTGTATCCTTTTAATAAATCCCTACTTTATTCCTTTAACTCTTTGTATCCTTTTAATAAATCCCTACTTTACTCCTTTAACTCTGTCCAGCCTCTGTTCCAGGTCAGCCTGCCCAGCCATCCACCGAGTGCTCAAACTGAACATTTGAGTTCAATTTCTCAGAGACTGAGAAACTGAACTCAAATGAGAAAGAGAGAAAAGGTAAAGCTGAAGGAGCCTGAGCCTCAGGAATCTGATAATCCCAATCCCTGCCCACTCATTTCCTAGCCCAATGAGAACTGGCTCCCCTTTTAAACGCTCAGGAGGCACGCGGAGGGGGGAATTTTCAGAGGGAATTTTGCTACTTTGGAGAGCAGCACCTCTGCTGGGGCTGTGCAGAGCGTGCCCTGCTCCTCTGGCACACGCAGCATCAGCCAGCATTGTGTCTAAAGATTATCAGGCTACACTGAATATTAATTCAGCCCTGTGCTCACAGAATGACAAACTCAATCAGAGAATTTATTGGAGACATATTTAAGAAGGGGTATTTATGGATTAGGCACAGATTTTAGAAATGAAATGGGAGACAATCTAACAAATCTATCAGGAATAAGATCAACAACTTAAAGTTTAAACCAATCATCTTGAGTATATATTTGAACTTGGATATGCAGATGTGGTGCACAAGTCCCAATGGTTCAGCGATACACTCAAAGGATCAACAGCCCTATAGACAGCTAAATTACTCGGAAAGCCAGGGAATTTATCAAACATGAATTTCAAAGTGGATTCTAGCCTGCAGGAAAAAATGGAAGTGCCCATTAATGTACATACAAAATAAATGTTGTCTGCAAGCTCATTCGACTATTTATTTTTGACACAGAACTGGCTAAAGATTTTTTAATTTACATAAAAAGGTACAAAGACTGCAACCCCTTTGATGGAAGAGATGGGAATAAATACCCTGCAAAAGAGGGTTTGTTTGTTTTTTAAAGAAGCACTAACAACCTCGCAGGTACCACACAAAGGAATCATTTACGCTCTTTCACATCTATTAGTGCATTATTTATAACTAACTCCAATTTGTGAACGTTGGCATTAAGTCTGTTTCTCACATGTAGAGGAAATTCTTACAAACTGATCATATATTATGGATGGAAATTGTAACAGCTACACTGAAACTGGTTAAAGTAGACAGGGCTGAATTCCATGAACACTGGAGGAGGATGGAGCCCTTCCTAACTTAGCTACTGCCCAACTATTTATTTATTTTACTGACTGACCAAACCAAAAAGAAAAAAAAAAGTTTAATTTGTGCATTGCTGACAGAACATTTATTTAAAAAAATTGTTTTAGGATTAAAAAAGAAATAAAAACCATTGCATCATCTACAGGCCTTTCCAAACCAAGACCCTGCTTTGATTGTGTAAGGGGAGAGGCTGAGCATCATTAAATCAGAAGAAAACTGCACATAAATTATACAGGACAAAATTATGGTTACATATTTTAAAATAAAATTCATATTTCACCCCTAAATGAAATAATCTTAAATCCTCCTAACACTTTTAAGATGTGGCCTTCTGCCCAGCACAAACTTGCCAAAACTGGCATTCAGAAGAGCCCTCTTTCAGAAGAAACTCATTAACTGTGTTGTAATTAATGGGATTTATACCTTTGGTCTTGCGACTCGGGGAGTATTTTTAAAGCCTCAGACACTTGAACCAAGTTGCTGTGTTGGTCTCTTAGCTTTCACTGAGGTTTAGGTCAAGCCTTAACTCTTTTCTGAACCAAACCACACCTTAAGAGTGCTTGGCATTCTTAACAATATCAAATGTCACTCTTAATTGTTAAACCTTTGTGGCTGACAATGCTGTGTTGAAGAAAAATTGAACGGCAAATAAGATTTTTATTCACATCCAAATCCTCCTTCCGTTCCAAACGGGATCCACTGGCAAAGATCTGCTGGAAGGCCCTGCCACTGCATTCCCCAGCCTGAGGCTCCCCAAAACTTCCCAAAACTCTATTTTAGCTGTTGAAATTCTTTGTTATTTGCAATAATTTGGCCATGCTACCAATGGTGTTGGACTTCAAAGCAGCCCAATTCTTCAACTGCACTGAAATGGAGTAGAAGGAGAAGGAAGGGGATGAAATATAGGAAATATCCTCAATACCAATGTGCACATCAAACCCACGTGGGGGTGCAGAACACTTTGCAGGACACTGCAACCTCCTCTAGGTAAGAGGGATTAAATCTGAATTTTAAAAAAAAAATCACACAGGAGACTCTCATGATTTATTTGTTGTCCTCATAAGCAGAGGATGTTTGCTTACATGTTAAACTCTTCACCACAATGGAAAGTGTTTGTGCATAGGACCCAAGATGGAGAAAAAATGCTTTATTACTTTATAATACATCACACATAATAAATATTTGTTTAACAAAGCCTGCCTGAACTTCCTGCAATAATCAAAATTGAACGTGGCAGGACTTGTATGATTAACTCAAAAGCCATATTCCAAATGATAAATAAAGCAATATTAACCTTGTGTGTTCATTAATAATGCAAGTTCTCCATAGTTCACAAACACAACCGATACAGTTAATTGAAGGTTCACATTTGTAAAATATTCATAATTACAGTTTCAATGTTCTGTTCACTCAGGATCCAACCTAATAAAAATCACATTCCATGTGCTCTTCAAATTTAAACCCATCACTCCTCTTCATTAGGCTCTTGATGTGATGTAACACGGAAATAAACATCATTACCTGCTCCTAGGGGAGCAGTTCTTGAATTCAGGAGTTCTGTCTCAGCAGAGATTTCACCTTTGGTCCCCAATTTCTGACACACTCAGTCTGGGAACCCAGAGCCTTAAAAACTTCATGATATTGGCAGCTTCTCTGGGCACCCTGTGCCAGGGCCTCCCCACCCTCCCAGGGAACAATTCCTGCCCAAAATCCCATCTAAATTTGTCCTCTGCCAGCTAAAGCCATTCCCTATGTCCTGTCCCTCCATCCCTTGTCCCCAGTCCCTCTCCAGCTCTCCTGGAGCCCCTTTAGGCCCTGGCAGGGGCTCTGAGCTCTCCCTGGAGCTTTCTCCTCTCCAGGTGAACACCCCCAGGTGTCCCAGCCTGGCTCCAGAGGGGCTCCAGCCCTTGAAGGCCTCCTCTGGATTTGCTCCAGCAGGTAAATATGATGTAAAGGTAAATGTAAATGTATATGAAAATGTCAATGTGTCGTTTTAAAAACCCCACAAAATCCCTCCCCAAACCCCAAACAACGATTAAAAAAAACTAAAACAAAAAACAAACAAAACAAACAAACAAAAAAA
>VXBB01002551.1:216309-228786 GCA_013399915.1 Illadopsis cleaveri
CCGATCTTATATATATATAAAATATGTAATATTAAGTATTATTTAATATAACATATACAGTCTCACCCCAGAGACAACAAGTCTGAAGAAGTTTCTCCACTTGTGCTGTGAATGCTGCAAGTCCCCACTGCTAAACTCTGGTGGACTCACAACACATCAAAAGTGAGCACTTATCTTTTTGAAACAAATTTGGGCATTTTGTGGTTGTCCCATCCCTGGAANCTCAGGAGCTGGGGTTGTTCTTGCCTGGCCCTCGTATCACCTGCAAAGACCAGTCTGTGTTTCCCAGTGACCAGTGCTGGGGCAGACACCTCACTGAGACCCCTGTGATGGAACAGAGGGGGAGAAAATAACAGAAAAATTCAGGGAAATGGCTAAATAAAAACTGGAGATGTCCACTGGGGTGTGAAGGCTTAGATATGTCCAAAATTCCATCCAGAAAAGAAACTGGTGCAGATTTTAACTCTACTCTGTTTCAGACAGATAGAGAGATAGACAGAAAGATAGAGATTTATGATATATATCNACTTTGAAGACCTTCCAACCCAGACTATCTTGAGATTCTGTGATTTTACAATTTCTGAATAAACCCTGGGATCTGTTATACTTTTGCTGCCTTTGGAATGAAAGATTTTTGTAGCAGAGAAGGGATAAATCCAGATGTAAAAAAACCAAACTGTTGATTAAGAGCTCAGCGTGATTCTTATGTAAATACGATGTAAACATTAAAATTCACCCTTAACTCTGTTTACCTCCAAAGTGTAGAGCTCATCAATTATTAGGCATTGTTTTAATGCACACACTATGCCCCCATAATATAGCAATAAGTCCCAAAGACTTATGTAAAATATCTCTTTTTTAATCATGTCTAGTTTCATAGACAAAAGTAATCACTAAAAAGCCAGTGGCTACAAAAACTGCAAACAAAATGAACCTTTAAAAGCTAATGACTTAAGGGTGATTTTACAGACATATAAAGTATGTTAGGGGCTTACACTATTTGTCATTAACACATATTTTGAAAGCTCGGCTAATATAATGTGACACAAAATTAGTCAAACACAATTCATGCAATATTGTTTAATTTTACTCCTCATTTAACTTGGTTTTAAGCAAAATCATTATGTCACATGATAACGTTCACTTGAACAAGAAATATTTTATAATGGTGTCTGCGTTTCGAAATGAGTTATTAGGAGCTACATGCTGAACACATTCTTAACTATGAAAACTATAAAGCTAATAGCTTCATCATATTTTGACAACATCTACATACTTTATGCATTATTTACAAGAAAGATATAAAATGAAACTACTGAATATCTTGCACCATACTTCACAGTCATAGTTAACTGGTTAAAAATATAACACATTTATCTTCTGCCGGCTCTAGATTTGCATAGGGATATTTGCATACCATGTTGCAATGTGCTCTTAATGTAAAATTTAACCTTTGTACTTTCCCTCTGATGTGGAAGGTATACTCATTAAGTTAAAAATAATGGTAAAAATAAGTCTGCTGGTGATATACTTTCCATGAATGATTCCCCTGAGTGGTGAGGAAAGGTAAAATGTGGGTGGGAAAATGTTTAATTGAATTAACTCCTCATTTCCTATATTTTTATTTCAAATTTCGCCGGCTGAGCAATTGGAGTGGTATTTGTCAAACACACAAATTCTACCTTCAGTGCTGGGGCTCTTGGTGCCCTTTCATCCTGCATGAGGATGTGCATTTCTAGGTGCAGATGGAGATCTAAATCACAGAATCAGGGAATATCCTGAGATAGAAGGGACCCACAAGGATTATCCAGTCCAACTCCTGTCCCTGCACAGACACCCCAACAGCCCCACCTTGGGCATCCCTGGGTGTCCAAACTCCCCTGGAGCTCTGGCAGCCTCGGGGAGCCAGGGCAGTGCCAGCACCCCCTGGGGGAAGAACCTTTCCTAAACATATCCAACTTAAACTCCCCTTAACATCTTTTAATTGCATATGCAATTGCTGGGTGTCAGGACTCCAAAAGGATCATGTCTCAGGTCAGCAGTGGGGAAAGGGTTTGCTGTAGTTGAACCTTGAGACAGAATTCATACTTCTCAAACTTGCTCTACTTCTCTACGCCCCTAAGTCCATAACGCCACTTTTTCTCCCCTCCAAATGGAGTTACTTCTCAATAACTCCTAAAAAACCCCAAAACTCCTGAAAGAAACCTAACTCCTAAAAGGAACAACCCTATTTTTGGCTGCTCCTCATTTGGGTGATGGTTTAGAGTTAAGATGTCACCTTTTTGTATGCAAAGTGTGCCAATATCAGTGAGCAGCAGAGCCTATGACCCACCAGAGCTTTGTTTCACATTCTGAGAAAATACGGATGAACCTGCTGAATGCTACACAGCGGTTCTGCCACTTAACACCTCCCAAGCAATTAACAGCCACACCTTCTGTTTTGCTTTCCAAAAAATTCATGTGAGCACCTCCCTGCAACGCTGCCTCTGTTACCTGCTGCTGGTTCCCTCCCTATTCCAAAAGAAAACCCCTTTGTGTGAAGGAATTCTGCATGAGTTGCTTACGCGCGGTAATTGGCCCATTATTTTTTCCCTTTTTAGGGCAGATCTCGCATCGGCGTTTCTGTGCGCTGACCCACCGACGACCTCCACCGTTGACCTCAGAGGACTAGTTTCTCTTTTGGTAAGAGATAATTCAGTCTCCCTGGTCTGCCTCCTGGGCACAGTCAAAATTATGTGTGGTGATTCTGCGGTGTGGGCTCCTGTCTGCTAAGGACTGAGCTAATACCGCGACACGCAATTAATTCAGGACCTCGGGATGGCCTTGAACGGCCTCTCCTCTACAGGGAACAGCTCCCGCCACACCGCTCTCTCCCCACAGAGCCCCCACCTCTAATAAACACGAGCAGGAGCATTCAGAGGATATGTAAATGCATTAATTTTTTATAAAACCAGTTAGCCAGCGCCCAGTACCTGCCGTCAGCACCATGGGCCCAGACATGCGGCAGCGACGCTTTGCCTCCACTGCGAGGAGGATTGGAGAGCCCTCAGAAAGTTTTAACTAAATAGCAATAGGCTAAATTTCCAGCCAGGAGCAGGGCAGGAATTCAGGATTGGAGTTTCTACTTATTTACTGCCTCATCTGGCCCTGGCAGTGATGGTTCTTGTAAAGATCCTCAGCGAGGTAAATAAAAGAGCGGAGCCCCAACAACAACGGGCTGTTATTGCAGCAGTCAGCGGAGGTGTGCAGAGCAGGAAATAACTCTCCCAGGGATAAATTACATGTGATGAGGGCCAAAAGAATACAGCTCCTATTTCAGGAAGTCTTCCAGGCAAAAGCAGAGATTTGGCAGTTTTAGCGTTCCTTTCAAGACAATACACGTACACCAAAAACATTACTCTTCACAGAGTACCCCAGAGGCCTTTCCAATCATCTGGATGCTCGCAGTTATTCCATTCCCTCAAATTCAACACAGATCTTCTTTATTAATTTTAATTTGTCATCAATAACCTGACAGGCTCTCTTTCGGCAAGAAATACTGTATTAACTGTTTCACTCACTGTGGCAGCTATTAAAAATGTGATAATGATTAGCAGTAATGAGGTCAAATAGAATAATGTGAGTATAAGTTGCTACCAGCGAAATATATAACACAAGAGGATTTATTATGTTCACTTGCTGAAATGTAATTTAAAAACAGGATATTACCACCTGCTATGCTGGCTCATAGGGTTATCCAGATCATTTAAGCATTTCCTGCTAATATGTTTATTTGCTTCTGGCAGATATTACCACTACTGTATTTCAAATAACTTCACTTAAAACAAAGTTAATTGTTCCTATCTCCTTAATATAAATATGATTATGTAAAGCGATGATTAGATGACTAGCTGGTAAACAGAATTATTTGAGCATCAGTATCAGTTAGGATAAAAATGGTGCGGGAACACTGAGAGTTGTGGGCAATAAATCAGCTCTGGGAAAAGCAGATCTTCAGTGAAGAAACTTTGTGTAGGTGCTCAGGGGAGGTGAGGAAGGGCTGTGCTTTAAATATCAGAGCAAATTAAGTGAAACATTAAAACTTTATCAATGCAAAATCTGGTAGATAGAGTCATTATTCTGTATTCTCTTCAAAAGATTTTGAATTTTGACTTCTTTGTATTACTTTTCAGCTTGTTGATCTAAGTAGAATAATCCTCAGTTTTCACTGCAGCAACATGGAGCAATTCGATGGAACTGCAGGTCTGCTTGATCTGGAAAAGCTTTTTCAGATGGGGAAGATAAGGCTTTAATGCAATGACAAAACCAAAAAAAGCTCACTCTCATCAAGCTCTCATCTGAGCTTTAATTTTGAGCAAAGATTACAGAATTAGGCCAAATTCTGCTTCTGTTTACACAGCTTTAAATCCTCTGAATTAAGCCAGAATTCAGCCTTAAATCTGTGAGATGTAAAGCACGACTTAACCTTCATTGCTGGGACTCCTGCGCCCTGGGAAGATGGGCTGGGGGGACTCGTCCTGCTGGAAGAAGGACATAACAAGAGGATTATTTTTTCAGGATGTAAGTGATAGCTGTACAGCATTCCCAGCTAATTCCTCAATGATCAGGAAGGAGGGGCTTGATTTTTGGAAAATTTTAGTCAGCAGTTTGCCATTGAGCTTTCATTGTCTTTCTTGCATTTGGATTTTCAATACAATTTGTCATAAAAGTAATAAAATAGGGACAGAAAAAAAAGCAGTGGCATAAACAAGCTGTCAAGAACAGCCTGAAGTTGTGTCAGGGGAGGTTTAGGTTGGATTTCAGGGAAAGGTTCATCCCCAGAGGGTGCTGGGCACTGTCCAGACTCCCCAGGGAATGAGCATGGCCCCGAAGCTGCCATGGCTCCAGGAGTGTTTGGACACCCAGGGATGCCCAGAGTGGGATTGCTGGGGTGTCTGTGAAGGGACAGGATAACCCTGATGGGTCCTTTCCAACTCAGAGTATTCCACGATTCTATAGGAAGAGAGGATGTCACAAGTCAAGGCAAAATACACAATCACAAATAGACATTTTAGAATATGCATTTACACTTATTTATTCTATTTAAACAGGTTTTTTTTTAATCTGCCGTGTTTTTTCACGTTATCTTACACACACCTGTTGAAGAAATCCATATATGAAGTGGGATTTCCTGAGATTTACATAACCTTTACTTTTTAAAAAGCTAGCTTCAATGGATAGTGCTTTATTCCTGGCAAAGGAAGAGCAGCCTGGAGTTCGAAGGCAACTCTGAATGTGAAGCCCTGAGCTGTGATTAATTATAATAAAGACTTTCCTACCTGAACCTTTCCAAGCATCACCAAAAATGCCACTCTTCGTCTTCATTGAATAAAGAAGACATGTAAAAATTACACGAGACATTATATTTTTCTTTTGATAACATAATGGTGCAAAAGAAGTAGAATAGGAATTTTGGGATAAAGTTCCTCCCACAGTATGGGAGCTTGGTCTGCCTTTTTTCGTATCTTCTTCCCAACTCCAGCAATGAAAGTGTGACTGTTCTGAGTGACATTGGGATGACTGGAAGCTCTAGAAACCATCATTTCTGCTCCTAGCAGGATTTTTTCCATGCAATAAAAATGAAAATTACCCCCAAAATGGGATTTGTGCCCTGTAACCGATGCAGAGGGTGAGGCCCAACCTAGAGAGCTTCAGCTGGCATCCACAGCTAATTATTGGCTGGACTAATTGGGCTCTGGAAGATTCTCCCTGTGCAAAGTCAGCATTTAGAGCGGAGGACCAAGCTGGCCCTGCCTCACTCCTGAGTTTGGTTTTGCACTTCTCAGGAAAAAAATAAAAGAAAAGGGGAAAATTAAATTAAAAAAGAACAAAAAGAGTGTGAGGAAATTAAAAAAATAAGAAGAGTGAGAAGGAGTGAGATGGCTGAGGGCTGTCCCAAAGCTGAGTGACTGATAACACAGCCCAGGGAAGGGCAGAGGGGCAAATCAGGCGGCAGGTCCTCAGCACACTCCATGTGCTACATGTCAGGAGGGCAATTCCAGGAGCTTTCCTTTCTCCTGGCAAACCTAAATCTCCACGGGGAGAGGCCTTTGGGGGCCTCCTGCCTCCTGTATCCATGCCCAGGTACTGCCAGCCCTCAGTGCTGCTGCTGCTGCTGGTGCGAGGTTCCCCCACCGCTTGCTTTACATCTCAACTAAATTTGAATTGATGATGGGTACAGTGTTTGTAATCCTACATCAAGCAGCGCTTGTGTCTGGCATTTATTTGTCCTGTTGCTTTGGCAGCTCCTTCCAGAGTCTCCTCTCATCTGACATGTCAGGTCTACAATCAAAGAGGAATAGTGAATTCACTTTTACAGTTAGGCAAGCTGAATGCTATTACCCATGTATTTGTCACCAACCTGCAGATCCCAGCCTCTAATCTGCCATCTGGATGGATGCTACAAAGTTAAGAGCCAGGGACATGCATTTCTCAGTAACTACCTGCTGTCAGCTATTATTTTAAGGATCCTGTGATTTTCTTTTATTTTGACTAGAAAAAACAAGGCAGCTGCAGTAATAAAAAGGCATATCAACTAGTCACTTCCTGGCAGATTTGTCACTGGTGTGGATACAGTAGTGGTATTTTTTGTTAGCAAATGTATACAGTGGAATATAGTATTGTAAATCTGTAGTGCGTTCTTCACAAAGGGAGAAAAAAATCCCTTTTTAGAACCTTGCATACTAGTCAACAAAATAAAAAATGAAAACGTATTTGCTCTCACCTTATTGTGCACATGTATTATATTTTTCTTTTACAATATTGTCCATTGTGTGCAACAGACTTGGTAAATATCGTGTTTGGGTTTAAAAATTTCCATTGTCCTCCCATTGTGGCGGCTGCATCCTCACTCACTGCCCAAGTCCCAGGCTGTAAATATTTGCTGAGAAGAATCAGAGGTTTTCTGTTTGGAGAATCTGGAGAATAAGATTAACTTTTCAATTAACAATTGAACAATTAACAATTTTCAAATTAATTTATTCTAATAACCCTCTGAAAAAAACATGGGTGAGAAATGCAGTGATGGAAAAGTATCCTGGACCAAATTAATCCCCTGTGTGACTCTATTTCAGTCAACACAGTTATATCAGGATAAAATTATAATTAATTGTTATTAATACGAGCATGAAGCAACTGATGAGAATAGTCTAAGAGTGAAAAAAATATATACCCAGTTCAGATCCTGTGCTTCCACACAAGAACAAATTGTTCTACTTTCAAACTGCCATTTATCATCATTTTGGATGATAAAGGGATTGTTTCTGCTTTTGCATTTCATTTTTTAGGAGTTCTTTGATAAAGACCCTGTTTGCAGTTCTCAGCCTACAACTGGATTAAAGAGTCAAAGGACTTCTGGTGATTTTTTTCAGGATTGGGAACCCAGTTCCAGGGGCCTGGGGTGCCCTTGGCTGGTGGGACATCCCTACACTGCTGCAGACGTGTCAGAGGTCAGCATCCCACACACAGCCCATGACAACTCATCCCACCCAGAGCCCTGTGCAAGGACCACAGGTCCTGGGTTTGCAGAGAAAATGCTGTTTTGGCTCTAAAGCCCTACAGCTTATTTGGAGAAAAGAAAGCTCCAGGCACTGTGGCCTTCCAGTAGTTGAAAGTGGATTTTAAAAGGAGCTGAGTGACTTTTTAGATGGGTAGATAGTGACAGGACACAGTCATTGTGCCAACTGAGTTGTGCACAGCTAATCCATTTAAGCTAGATTTTTCCCTATTCTAAGTTTTCCCTGAAACATTTTTCCATCTGAAGAATATTACGTTCCAGGGACTCCCAGCTAAGGGAGGATGAGGATGTGGGGACTCTCAGGGACCCTCATTCATCGTTGCTGTGACCTCCATTGGGCAGGTGGTGGGTTCAAAACCTACTTATCTATTGGTTGAGGCCAATTTTCACTTCCTGCTGTTCTTTTTTCCAGAACAGAGGCTTTTTGAAGAGCTCAAGTGAAGGAACTGATCTCTTGCTTACAGCTGATGAGTTCTCACTAATGATCAGAGAGCGCTGCGTACTTTGGGATTTGATTTTGGTAAACATGCACAATTTAGATGTTTATTCAAAACATCCAAATCTCATCAGTCTGCGAGATGCTTCTGACAGCTGCAAAAAAGTGGACAAATTGTTGATGGTTGAGGAGCAACCAGAGTGCACAGCGTTTCATGAATTAAATTTTAATAATCCTTTCAGATGATTCAGAGGCACCCAACTCAGATCTCAGTCAGCACACGGCATCACCTGGTTGCTGCTACTTTTTCCCTCTTTGTCTTCTTCCATTTCACTGCCTATGTGTGGTTTTCAATCAGACAACAGGGGCTCGAGGGCTGGTGCCACCACTGATGTCATCCTGCGTGACTCTGGTACCTCTGACGCAAATTACAACAACTGAGCCTCAAAGAGACAACTCCTGGGAAGAGCTGGTGCTGTGTTCCTAAAGCCTGAGACAGGGAGATTGAAGGAAATTTAGGAGATTCCTTGTGCTTACATTTGCATATCATAATCAGTGAAAATAATTTGAATGTATTAAATGCAACCGGGTTTTGCTTGGAGTTCCATCCAGCCTGGCCTTGAGCACTTCCAGGGATGGGGCAGCCACAGCTTCTCTGGGCACCTGTGCCAGGGCCTCCCCACTCTCTTTAAAAATTTAAAATTCCTAATTAAAAAACTTCCTAATCTAAAATTCCTATTTTAATTCCTAATTTAAAAACTAAGGAATTTTCCCCCTATGCCTAATTTAAACCTACTCTCTGTCACTTTGAGTCCATTCCCCCCCATCCTGACACAAGATGCTCACTGGTTGGAGGACCAACCTCCACTGCTAACACAGCCCAGGATCAGCAAATTTCCACTCAAAATGCTTAATTAGGTTATTCCCACATCATCATCCTACATCTCACCCATCCCTGTGGGCTCCACCTTGTCACCAATAAAAGGAGGAAAAGCCCCATTTCTTTCTCTTACACTCATTCAAGTCACAAGTGACTCTCCAACTATATTTCAGCAACTAAATGAAAACTAAGGTTTAAACTGAATTCTGATAGCAATAGGATTAGAGCTGAAACACCCAGAGAACTGTGTAAACATTGCTGGGAGTATCTGTAAATCCAAGTGCTCTGTAAGTCAATCTTCACTTGAATGTGCTCAGTTCAGTTGCAGTTAAGATGAACTCAAGCTGGAAGCCTTGTCAGACTGACAGACCTGAGTGTAGTGGATTTGTATCCATGTAACTGCAGTCAGATGTTGTCCCCTCAGCTCTCAGCATTCCTGGAGTGCGTGGGCTCACAGAGATGGTCGAATGAATTCAAAAAGTGCCTTCAGAAAACATCTGTTCTACAGAAGAAGCATTTTCTCCCCTTTGCCCAAACAGTTTTCATTGTGGGGGAAAAAACAAAAGGGTCTTTTCATATTATAAAATTTCCTGGAAAAGCCTACATTGCTCCTGCTTCATAGGATTTTGGAGTATTTTTCAGGAAAGTTTAGAATCAAGTTTTCCAATAATATCTATTTTTATTCTTAGTTTGACTGTCTAGAGAGCAGGGCAGTTTAGGACCTCTTACACCCCATAAATAATACGTGGAGCACTAGAGGGGCAACTCATGAGCTGAAAGGATCAGGTCTGAGCAGAGTTTTTGGTAAAACATTTGAGTCAGCAAAGTTCCTGGTGGGTCATTTCACACAAGTGATATTCAGGGGTGAACGAGAGGATGCATCAGGGGAGAAGATCATGGTTTATGGTTGGCCTCAAGGACCTTAAGGACTTTTCCAACCTCAGTGATTCTGATGGATTCATCTTTCCATTGAGGTCCATCCACCCCAAGAAGAAGAGAGGGATGGGCAGCACCTGCATTTACCAACTGCAAAAACCACTTGGTGGTTTACAGAGGGGTTCAGTCCTGTCCACGAGGCTTTCCCAACTGCCCCGGGTTCATTCCAGGCAGGAGAAGAGCAATCTGAATGCTTTATTTATTCTTTGCAGAGATGTCAGAAGATCATTCCTTCAGAGGGGGAGTGAGGGTTCATCTCCTTGCACGGGAAGTTGATCTTTGATATGAATGAAAATGCAGGATTCGCTGGTAGGAAATTCTTCTAATAGATTAAAGGACTCTCCCACAACCTTTTAAGGTTATTTATTAGTAATTTATTAATCCAGTTGGAACAAAACCGACTGTTGTTTTCAGAATTCATTTTTCAGGCTGCAGCCTCACACCAGATGACACTCGGGCGCCGGCTCTTGGGGAATACACATCAAACCCTGGTTCATAATTTATGTAATGACATATACTTGGACACTGATTAGCTACCTTATCAGCCCTGTAATAAAGGAAGCATAACCCCTAGTTTATCATTCATTTATCTGAAGTCATTTTGAATAATATCACAAGATTGTAATGTAATCATTATGCTGTACAGCATGTGTGGGCCAGTACACTACACTGGCAGTGTCAGAGGACTGTCAGAGTTCATACTACTTAATTTGCTCACTTCTTACACATTTATGAAATTGGAGTCAACAGTCTGGTGGAGCAAGGATATTCTAGGCAAGAGACTTCCACAAATTGTTAACAGGGAGGATGAAGAAGCAGGAGAGAAGATGAAAACAGGATTTAAGGTGGAATTTAGTGGATGCTCAAGGAATGGGTTGAACATCCTCCATCCAAAGCACTCGCTGGCTTTGCTGTCACTTTGTGCACAAGGAAAAAGTTTCCCTTTAGTCATCCTGATACCCTTTGCAATTCAAAGGGGTCTGCAGAGCTGGGAGAGTTCCTGAGTTATTCATGGAGCTCACAATGAGATCCACAGGCTGGATAAACACCCTTTATAGGGTCCTGCATCCCCTCAGCTCTGGGAGGGCAGAAGACACATGGGGAGATCTTGGAAACAAACCCAAGTGCAGCTCCATCCTTCTTCCCATAGCTGCTCAGGGGTTTATAACCAGCTTTCAAAGCATTTTACATTTCTATTTGGGAGTCTGAGCTTTTGGGAATGGTGTTCATTCAGGGGCTTGGCTTTCCCTTTTTCCTAGACTTCGTGATCTAGGAGAAAACTTTGGACACAGCAACTGGTCGAGTGTGAAAGAATTGGGAAAAACCCTACAGTATTTATATGTATTAATATATGTACGTGCTGTTCTTGTGGAATTCAGTGCTCAGCTTCTCATTTTTTGAGTGCCTGGGGTGCACAACTGGAAGTCTACAGCAAAACCCAGCAAGCCCCACCCAGAACACGGGGCAGAAGTGAAAAAGCAGCAAAGACATCTCAGAACCTGCTCCTCACCTGGGCTCTCATCAACATTATGTCCTCTCAAACCTTAATTTCATGGATCTGGCAGGGTTAACACCAGGTTAGCACCCCAGGATGAGAAATGGAGGATTTGGGGGATTTCCAGTGGCTGGGGCAGGCAGAGGGGCCTGGCTGGTGCCGTGGCAGAGCCACAGCCCTGACAGATGAGAGGGGCTGATGGATGGAAGAGCTGGTGACAGATTTCACTGGGATAATGATTGCTGGGCAGCAGGAGCCATTAGGGTGTCATGGAAAAACCCCCAAGATTAATGAACAGCACGAGTCGGACAAGTAATGAAAAAAGGGAAAGGATGGGAAGAATAGCATAATGTTTATTTTAAGATACTTCATCAAAAAAAGTGAATAATTAAAGCTGCAGTTCTTTTCTGCCATGACTTTAGGGAAATTATAACTGCAAAAAAATTAAACAGAAATAAAGCATAGAGCTGAGTATCAGTGTCCCAGTGGGAAGAGTGGAAGGACCTCTCCAGACAGCCCCAGCAGAGTGAGGGGATGGATGATGTGAGAATCTTTTCCTTCTGTGACTGCCAAACATTCCCTGCTCCATCCCTCCCATATAAATAATCATTTCACCATTAGAGATTAAATGTTTACTGTAAAAACAATTAAATTTGTTTCTAGCCCTTTTTAATGTACGGCAGTAAAATCAGATCATTTAATCATCAATCCTGCATCCAACGTTCATTCCCTAGAAATGCAATTCCAGTCACAATTTTATTTCTATCAGAATAAAAATATATTTCCCAGATTTCACCAGAGAAGCTCTTCAGTAAATTTTAGCACGTGGGTTCAAAGTTGATGGAAAAAGAAGGGAAAAATCAGCAAATTATCCCTGCAGTGCAGAAGAGGGGATGGGTCAGTGGGGGAGAGGGGATGACCAGGCCTTGCAGGGCAATTCCGGGCTGGAATTCCTGCAGGGATCACACTGATGAAGATCAAATGATATTAAATGACTGGGATTGCGTCAAGCCCAGACTGAAGCAGATGAAGCAAAAAAATTAAAGGAGTGTGTGATGCCCTGCACAGCTGGAATAGCGACAGAACTGCAGGAAAAATGGGAATAAACTCGGAATAGGGGTCGTCAGCTGGTGCATGAAACAAGCCAGGCCCCTCTGAATGACTGGAAATTTAAA
>VXBB01002552.1:11970-25434 GCA_013399915.1 Illadopsis cleaveri
ACAGGGACAGACAGGAACACCCAGGGTCACACAGGGACAGACAGGAACACCCAGGGTCACAACAGGGACACCCAGGGCTGACCCTCTCAGCATCTCCTCAGCCCCAGCTCCCTCAGCCTTTCCTGGGCAGGGAGCTGCTCCAGGCCCTTCCTCAGCTCCACAGCACTCCAGGGGCTCCCTGTCCCTGCTCTCCCAAGGATCCCAGAGCTGGACAAACACCTCAGATGTGCCTCACAGGGCTGACAATTTGTGTTTTTAATTCTCACTGAGGACAACAACCTTCAGCCCTGCTGATCCCACCCACCCCACATGAAACCACTCCTGCCTTCCCTCCTTCCTCAGAGGACAAAAACCCCAGGAATGCCCTTGGCTCCCTCCTCCCAGAGGCCCTGGGGTGGTCAATAACAATAAAAAATCTGCCTGCAGAGCTTTCAGCCTCAAAGGCTGATTCTCCTGCAGTTCCTCTGTAATGGCATTTTTTAATGGCCGGGCCGAAGGAACCTAATCTTGCAATTATTCCATTTAATGCCATGTAATGGCTGGGCAGCTTCCTGGGACATGGGAAAGGAGAAGTGTGGTATAATTGCATTAAAGTGGGAAACAGGAGTAACTGCTCACATTAAAAAGGGTCAGGAATAAAAGGCAACATGGTGTGAATTGTAGGGGAAGGAAGGAGTTTATGACATGCAGCTGAAGGTCTGGCGGCTTCCAGCAGCACCATTCCCCTCCTGTCCCTTTCACTTCCCATCAGGACAATAAAAGGAGAAAAGGAGGGAGTTGGGAGCATAAAATCCACAGGGCTTGCAAAGGGGATAAATTGGGTTTGAGGACGGAGTGAGCAGGTCAAGGGCAAGGCACCTCCTGGGAGATTCTCCTGGTGCATTGCAGCATTCCCAGGAGAATCTGGCAGCACAAGGTCCTAAAGATGGGAAACACTTGCTGAGCAGCCTCAATTCCCAGGACAGAGACCTCCCTGATCCCTGAATTCAGGGCAGGAAAAGGAGACTGGGAAAAGAAGAAAAAAGGAATAAAGGTTATAGTTTGAAAAACCACCAGGGTGACCCTCAGCAGTGCAGGAGGGTGATGAATTCCTGAGGGGAAGGACTCCTCATCCAGCTTGCCAAAGCCACAAAGTCAGGTCTCCAGGCTCTGGAATTCAGTCACAATGAGGATTCAAGGAATTCTCAAGGAATGGAGTGAAAGGATTTAACCTTAAGAGAAGAAATCAGCAAAAGTGGGAAGGACGTGTCCCATGTGTCCCACATCCTCCAACCCAACCCATCCCACCATTCCATGGTCATACTCCCCTTTGCTTTACATGAGGGAAAACCACAAACCACACCACAAAACACCACAAACCACACANCAAGGAATTCTCAAGGAATGGAGTGAAACCAGCAAAAGTGGGAAGGACGTGTCCCATGTGTCCCACATCTTCCAACCCAACCCATCCCACCATTCCATGGTCATACTCCCCTTTGCTTTACATGAGGGAAAACCACAAACCACACCACAAAACACCACAAACCACACAAAACACCACAAACCACACTACCAAACCAGCTGAGGCACCGAGATGGGCTGAGGGGAGCCACGTGCACACCTGAGCTACAGAGAGACCTGCTGGGATTCAAACAGAGCTGCTGAGCTCAGCTTTACACACCTGAGAGCACCTGTACCTGTAATAAATGCAAAATTTCACCCAAATATCACCAGATTATAAAAATACAGTATTTTCTATTCACCTTGGCACTTTTAAGGCCCCATCCCCGTGCTGAGGCCTTTTCCTGCCATCCCAAATCAGAGGGAAGAGTCCATGAAGCTTTTAAAGGCTGGACTCACCCCGTGTGATTGTGAGAACCAACAAAGAGAATGCTGAACCTTTTTCCTTTCTTCTGCTGCTGCAGGAATGGGAATCTTCCAGACATTTCAGCTTCTCCCTCCATCAGACTCCACACGGATCCTCCACACCTTCACACGTCTGATCCTTTCAGCTCAGCTCTCAAATGTCAACATTCATTTACCTCCTAATTAACATCATTACGAGCAGTGACATTTTTCTCATCTTCCTGCTTAGGTTTGTGTTTTTCGGGTTTTTTTTTCTGGTGTGTCCTGATGGTTTCTGTCAAGAGGCTGTTTTCACTTGCAGCTTTTTTAAAAGTAACAGTAAAAACTTGCTATTTCCAATGAGGAGCTGCTGTGTATTCCAGGGATTGCTCCTGACAAGGAGGGACTGGGAGTGCTGCTGGGAGCGCTCTGGCAACAGCTTTACCTCAACTTTAATTGCAAATCATGGAGAGTCTTCTCCTCCTGTTAATTTTCCTGCCTTGCCTTTGACGTTATCCCTCCTGGCATGGAATTTTCACCCACCACGGCAAACTGGAGCCAATTCCATCCCTTCATCAGTACTCATTAGCTAATAGGGCAGGCAGAGCAGTGGCCAAGGTCTGTGACGGGTTTCTGGGAGGTTTTGTGGCGTTTTAGGGTTGGTTTTGTTGTTGTTGTTGTTGTTGTTATTGTTTTCATTTTGCGGCACATCATACAATATTATCTGCTAAATACAAGCTTTGTGAATTCTGCTTTTCACTGCAAATCCAAACAGGTCCACAACCAAGGTGTAGTTTCTGCCAGGACTGGTGGCAAAATCTCTCCTTCCTGATCAGTCTCAGGACACCCCTGGACCCTCTGCCCTGATGAGATCAGGGCACTGAGAAGGTCTTAGCACATCCACAGCCCTTGTTCAGGTTCAGGCAGTAAAATAAACACAAATCTCCTCGAATCACCAATTCCAGGATGTCTTTGTGAGTATTTCCATGATTAAACAAATATGTGGAGCTGGAGCAGCCATGGGAAAAGCTCTGCAGTGTCTTAGTATGTCCAAAGCCTGGTTTTCCTGGGCTCTGCTCCCCACAAATGATTTGCCCTCAACAATCACTGCTCCACATGAAAATCCTCCAATAAAAGAGGAAACTGGAGCAATAAAGGTGCTTTATGCTGGTCTCTCTGCCTGCAGAGGCCCCATGAAAGTGGTGCTGGCTTAAACCCAACTCCGTGCTGGAGAAAGGATCGATGGATGTGTCCCCACCCCAGCACTGCCCTGTATTTATTCCAGCACTTCTATCCCAGATTTCCCTGGACCCAAGTGACCTATTTTGATAGGAGTATGTAGGTAATCCAGGGACACGAGCAAACATTGTGCTGAGTTCAGATAAATGGCCTCGATTCAAAGTGAATTTTATAAATGACCCAGCCCAAGTGGGACAGAGCTGCCTTTATGTGCATTTTAACACAGTGCACCCCTTAAGGCAATTGGGCTGAACAGCATCAATTCCACATTTAAATATAATTCCTGGGGAGGATCTGGAAAGAACACAGGGAAAAAAAAAAAAGAGGCTAAATAAACCAAATCAGGGAAAGAGCAAAAGAGTTTTATTTGTAGCTCCTGAACTCTGGGAATTGCGGAGGCTGGAAAGTCTCTTAGGCTGAATTATTGAGATAATAAAGCACCTGCTGAAGGGACCTGTGACTGCTGGAATGAAATTATTTCATTGCCCCAGAATAATCACCAGGGCAGGTTCTCTTTGGAGAGCAAAGGAAACAAGGGAAGGGAGAGATAAATGGAATGCAAATCACCCTCTCCACTCGAAGGGGGAGCAGGGACATGAAAGGAACGAGGCTGGTGAGAAAAACGGAGTTTATTTACCAGGCTGAGGCCACTGGAAAACAACCTGGAGTAAACACAGCAGGGGAACTGGGAAGTGTGTCATGTCCAGGCTGGATTTTACCATGAGCCTGACAAGTCCTCAGCCTCTCTCTGCCAGGATGAACCAGCCCAGCAATTACACAAGTCCTAATTGCGCTGGAATTACGCAATTCCAGAGTGATCTGTGTGTGTAACTCAGGGATGACTCCCGACCTCCAAGGCTTCTGCTCCCTCATCTTTACCTTTCAGAGAGACAAGTTTCACAGAGCAGGGGCTGTTTCATAATTCAGTACTTATGCAATCGGCTACATATGAATATTTAACACTACTGGGAACTTCAATAAATCACCTTGTACTCGGAATGAGTGGTCAAAATTTCAATTTGTTTTATTCATAGTCCTGTCCTCAGTCACAAGAATTCTGATGGGGACAGCCAAGCTCACCTCTCTGCCTGAGAACGACTGATTTCACCTTCTGGAAACAACTAAACAAACCACTGGGAATTTCTTTTCTTCCCAGACAAACCTGCAGAACCCTCGCTGCATTCCCATCTGCTAAAGCGTAATTAATGAGGGCTTTTAAACCCGCAGAACCTTTCAAATTAATGAAAAGTCCACCCAAATAAATTAGCCACGGAGTCCAAGGGCTGTGGATTTAAATAACAGTGGTTCTCCTGACAGGAACCAAGGAACAGCTGTCACAGACAATTATTTTTAGGGCTGCTACTAAACCATTTTCCCATTATCAGCTGCCACCTCGCAGCGGCGAGCGGCGGCTCCACATTTTATCATGACAAAAAATCCGAGGGCTCCGCGTCCCTCCCTGGGTGTTACAGGTTTGTAAAACATTGGGTGAGAAACTGAGCTAAAATCCAGGAGCAGGGGCACGGCCCTGGGTGATGTGATGTCACCACCATGGCCACGACATTACCACGGCTGTGACATTGTCACATCCCTCCAGCCAACAGGGTTATACAGGAAGGGGATGTGGCTCCTTCTGGTGGGCTTGGGACACCATGTGTCACCACGGCACAGTGATGTCACCATGGCACATCCCAAAATTCTGTCCATGGAGCGATCCCGACTCAACCGAGACCTGCTCCATCACCATGGTTATGACATCATCACATCCCTCCAGCCAACAGGGTTACAAGGGACCAGGCCTGTCTCCTGATTTGCTCAGGGGACCACATGTCACCACTGCACAGTGATGTCACCATGGCACATCCCAAAATTCTGTCCATGGAGCGATCCCGACTCAACCGAGACCTGCTCCATCACCATGGTTATGACATCATCACATCCCTCCAGCCAACAGGGTTATACAGGAAGGGGATGTGGCTCCTTCTGGTGGGCTTGGGACACCATGTGTCACCACGGCACAGTGATGTCACCATGGCACATCCCAAAATTCTGTCCATGGTGCGATCCCGACTCAACCAAGACCTGCTCCCTCACCAAGGCCATGACATCATCATGGTTATGACATCATCACATCTCTCCAGCCAACAGGGTTACAGGGACCAGGCCTGTCTCCTTCTGATTTGCTCAGGAGACCACATGTCACCATGGCACATCCCAAAATTCCATCCACGAACGCTCCCAACTCATCCAAGACCTGCTGTGCACCATGGCAATGACAAACAGGGACCAGGCCTGGCCTGTCCTGCTCGGCCTTGGGACCCTCGTGTCCCCACTGCACAGTGATGTCACCATGGCATATCCCGAAATTACATCCACAGAACTCTCCCAGCTCATTCAAGACCTGCTCCGCCACCATGGCGATGATATACAGGGACCAGGCCTGGCCTGTCCTGCTCGGCCTTGGGAACCTCGTATCCCCAAGGCNCCTCATCCCAGCCCTCCCCCACCACCACGGCAATGACATCACCCCATCCCTGCAGCCCACACGGTTACAGGGACCAGGCCTGGCCCACCCTGCTCAGCCTTGGGACCCTCCTGTCCCCAGGGCCCAGCGTTGTCACCGCCGCCCACCCCAACGTTCCATCCATTCCATCCATTCCATCCATTCCATCCATTCCATCCACGGGAGCGCTCCCACATCAACCCAAACCCATTCCACCATGCTGACTATGACATCAGCACGCCCCTCCAGCCAATAGCCTTGCAGGGATCCAGGCTGGCCCGCCCTGATTGGCCCACGGAGGCTGATGTCACAGCGGCACGGTGACGTTGGCACGGTGGCCTGGCCTGTTGCCGCCCGGCGCTGCCTCAGTGCGCTCCGGCAGCCGGTGCTGAGGGGCAGCACGGCCTGGGGCTCCTCCGCAGTGTTCCCGCCCAGGAGCTCCGGGCAGCGAGGCAGAAGGAGCAGCAGCAGCAGCAGGAGGAGGAGGAGGAGCAGCCCAGCCCAGCCGGCCCCGCGCGGCCATGGCCCGGCCGGCGCGCTCGGGCCGCGGGCCCACCACCACCATGTTGTTCCGCATCACCATCCAGAGGCCCCGCGGCCGCATGCTCAGGAGATCCATGAGGGCGCGCCGACGCCTCCGCGTCAGGAGGGGTAGGCGCTTTGGGAAGAGCGTCCGCTTCAGGTCCAGGCGGGCGCTGCCGCCCTTCTTCCTCTTCATGGAGAGGCACCGGCGGCGGCTGCAGAGGAACTACCCCCGCGCCACCGTGGTGCAGCAGGCCAAGAGGCTGGGCAGGATGTGGCAAAGGCTGCCCGAAGAAGACAAGGAGATGTACAAGGAGATGGCCGAGAGCATGAAGGGCAGGAGGATCCGCCGCAGGCTCAGGTCCAGGTCCAGGAGCAGGAGCAGGCCGAGGATGGCCAGCCGGAGGAACGCCATGAAGAACCTCATGATCTCCTTCACCACCAAGGCGGCGAACCTGCGCAATTTCCTCATGTCCTACCTGTGACTGCAGCTCCTGCCCGTGACTGCAGCTCCTGCCTGTGATTGCAGTTCCCACCTGAGACGACAGTTCCTACCTGAGATTGCAGTTCCTTGGAAAGTCCCAATAAAGTTCCCAGTTGTTATTGCAGCAAACCCTGGCCCGCTGTGGTGTCTTTGGGCAGGGCAGGAATTCAGGTTTAACGGAGCTGGCGCTGTCGTGGGTGGTGGAGAAGCTGGGGCAGGGTGGGGATGGATGTTCCTACACATCCATGAGGAAAACAGCGATGACTTCTCCAAATCAGGAGTTAAAATAGGCTCCTTCTGCAAAGGAGGGATTTTGGTCCTCCAACAGGAGGTCCTGGAGCTGGGGAGGAGGCACAGTGAATGCAGATGGGAAACAGGAGGGTGCAGGGAACACAGCAACACGGCTTTTCCCATAAAAAAGCCTTGGGAAAGGTGCACAAATTCAGAGCCCAAACCTGCACAGCTCCCTGACCCCGCTGGAGGAGACTCAGAGAGGTTTCTCCTCTTGACCACAGCCTTTTGTCCAGGTTCCTTTAGGGATGGTCACAGCCCGCAAGGTCACATCCCAGAGTCTCAGTTCAACACTACATTTTCCCCAAGCTCCAGAAGTCTCCAGCAATCAACTCCTGAGGAGTTCCTGTCCCTTATTTCATACAAATCCCAAGATGTTCCTGCCCCTCATTCCACACAACTCCTGAGGAGTTCCTGTCCCTTATTTCATACAAATCCCAAGATGTTCCTGCCCCTCATTCCACACAACTCCTGAGGAGTTCCTGTCCCTTATTCCATACAACTCCCAAGATGTTCCTGCCCCTCACTCCACACAACTCCTGAGGAGTTCCTGTCCCTTATTCCACACAACTCCCGAGGAGTTCCTGTCCCTCATTCCACGCGCATGATTTTGTCAGTGATTGCACACCTGTAACACCAGGACACAAAGCCCGTGGCCAGCAGCTCTCCCTGCTGGGAAACCTAAAATCCTGATATATAACCCCAGGATATGGGTGCACAGGCTGGGGATGTTCAGGGAAAACTGCAAGGCTGCCACGAGCTGGTAGCAGAGTGTTGAAGTGAGCAGGGACAAGAAATCTCACTTTAATGGTTCTCCTGCCTGCACGGCCGCTGAGAGCCTGACAGGATCCATCAATTAAAATCTATTCCCAGCTGCAGCAGCCGTGGCTCCAGCAGAAGGAGCAGCTATTTTTGGCACGTTACAAATTTGAAGTGGTCAGAAAGGCCTCAGATATCACCCAGCCAATTACGCTTTCCACGGAATCTTTGCGTTCCCCCATCCCTCAGCCTGCAAGCTCCATAAACGAGTGGCACTCAGGCAAAATCAGGCCTGGGGAAGTTGGAACATGGGTTCCACTCAATTGAACCCATCAAACAGGACTGGTGCTGAGGAATGGCTCCAAGTTCCTGCAGCTCTGCCTGCAAACATCCACTTTTTACAAGCACGCCCCAATAAACTCCCAGTCTGGCCATTCCCACCAGTCCCTTCAGCTGAAACGCCACCCGAGAGGCTGAGGGAACAACTCTGCCAGCTCTGAACACACAATAAAATTCCAGTTATCTGCAGCAGGAAATCTTCTAGTGACAGGGAAACAGGAAGGGTTGGGAAACAGTGCGCTGGGAATTGGTCCTTATCCACCTGGATGTGTTTGCCACTAATGGTGTGGAGACTGGAGATGGAAATAACTGTGAGAGCAAAGCATTAACAAGGAGAAATAACAGTTTGGGAGATGCCTTCCAGCAGCAGAGAGGAAACAATGACCCTGGAAGAGCTGCAGGCAGCTGATGGAGGAGGGGGGGAAGTGATAAATATGGATATTATGGGGGGAACATATCTCGGAGTGGGTTCCTTCCTCTGCTTTCCACACTGTAGTTAAAACCCGCAATAAACCAACTGCAGAAAATGGTTTCTGTCAGTATTCGCACAATTTTGGCTCGTTGGGAGCCTTGGCACCTTTTCCATGTGCTCACAACTAATGTTAATGGCATTGTTACAGACCCAGGAATGTCATTTTTATCATAATGCTGCCTGTGTTGTCACTGCTCGGGGAAAAATGATTTAAAAACACCTTGGAAATTGCCTGGACAACCTTCCCTTCAGGCCAGCTGCATGGATTCATCTGAGAGCTTCCCAGGATGGGATTTGCTGTCTCTGTCCTTGGGATTTGCTGTCCCTGCCCTCTCCATGTGGGGCCTGCAAAGGGGATGAGTTTCAGAGCAGAAGGGAAAAGCCAAGAGTGACAGATCTTTATCCACTCCGAAATCCACTTCCCTGTGCCTGAGCAGGGGCACAAACACACACCTGCCACCACAGGTGTCAGATCACAGCTACGTGACACACATTTGGGACTTCAAAGTTTGGGTGCAGAACCCAGAATTTCCAGTACTCCCCCACACCCAAACTGAAAAAATCCAATTATTGAGCACAAAAGCACCAAGACGTGGCTGCTGCACTCGTGGTCCCGTTGAGAGCTGTGCCTCTGCAGAGATCCCCTCTTGTTCTGAGGGAACAATGGCACTTCAGCCCTCCTCCCTCAGCCAGCTCCACTCTCCTCATCCCAGCAATTTCCATTTTTGCGTGCACGAGAAGCTCTTGTGTGGCAGCAACAGCATGGGAAGCACTGGAGGACTCGTGAACAGCGGATTCATTTAATAAATTTCCTTGCAGTGATGCTCCCACCCATGGCCTTGTCTGTGTTCATGGATACACCAGGAGAATCCCCCAGCTTGGTGCCAAAACAAATCCCCAAACCAAGCCTTGCAATTCTTTCTCAAGGCCGTGGGGAGGACTGGAGCCTTTCAAGGGGTTGCTTTGGGCTTGAGGCTGTGTCAGTGTCCCCAGAGGGTGATCAGAGTCACCCCAGTGAATCCCAACAGCAAGAAGGGATTGGAGGGGGACCCTCTTCTCTCTTCTTGGCCACCCAAAAAGGTTTTTGGGACCAATCCACTGGCAGACGCCTGCCCTAAATCCCCACTTAGGAACAGATTAATTCTGGATGACTGGGAGGCTCCGCAGGCTCCTTGTCACACGTTAACTGAGATGTTACAACTTCAACACCCTTCGAAAAATCAGAGCCTGGAAGAGTTCTCTGCTCATTAACCGCCTGCCAAAGGATCCTCCTGCTCTCAAGAATCAATAACCTGCTTTTGTTCACAGCTTGATCTTAATGGGACCAAAAAGCCACAAGACGCTGAGAGCCACCAGGACCGCGGCGAGGGGAACAGCAGCTCGGCTCTTTGAACAGCTCCCTCCTCATCCTGCAGGCAGGGAAGGCACAGATTGAGCATCTCCGAGCTCATCCCCATCTGCACAGCTCGGGGAGAGGCAGCGCACCCTGCCCCCCTTGTTAGCTTTGATTTACATCACGGAACACCCGCAGGAACAAAGTCCTTCCCCCGCACGGCCCAGCCCACACCAGGGATGCTCCCAAGGCGATTTTCCAGCCTCTCCCACCCCCAGGGGCAGCACAGATGATGTTCCCTGCCCTGCAGTCCTTGGGGACAGGGAATCCCCAGCCCCAGTTTGAGGGGAGGTAATGAAATGGTTTTGCCAAAGCGTGCCACCCCCACCGAACTCCAAACCCATCTGTTGCTTTTACTTTCCCAAAAAAAAGGATAAAGGAAAAAAAAAAAAAAAAANGAGATGCCAAAAAAAAGGAAGAAAAAAAGAAAAAAAAGGAAAAGCAGCAGCTGAGTTATCAGAAGTGCAACTGGAGCAGCAGCTTGACAGACCCAGTTTTGGCTCTGCCAGAATTCAGCATTTGCATTGATAAAATACTGGTTTGCTCATGAACCTCCTCGTTCCACTTAAAGCCACAACGTTCCAGTTCCACCAGAATCCCCAGGAGTTCCATCAGGCAGGGAGGGGAGGGTGTCACACACCCCACAAGGGGTCACACACCTCACAAGGTGTCACACACCCCACAGTGGGTCAAACACCCCACAATGGGTCACACACTCCACAGTGGGTTAAACACCCCACAATGGGTCACACACCCCACAATGGGTCACACACCCCACAGTGGGTCACACACCCCACAGTGGGTCACACACCCCACAAGGTGTCACACACCCCACAATTTGGGCAAGGTTTTATGGCCAGGGGTGACCAAACCTCCTGGGCTTGAGGAATCCATGCAGAGTTCCCTGCCTGCCTTAATCCCAGTGCTGGATGAGATCCAGCCCTTTCCCCCAGACACACCAAACTCATCAATCCTTCCTCTGCTCTCCAGACCAAAGCTCTGGCAGGGCTGAGCATCACAACCTGAGCTGAGCAGGGCCCAGGGCTGCTCCATCCCTGGGTGCCCCGTGGCTTTCCAGGGAGGATGAAGAGCTCTCAACACCTGAGTGCACAGATCTGAGCTGCCAAGGCAGCAGAACGAGAACTCCACAAGGGCAAAATGTCCTTTTTCAAGGCACTCTGTGGGTGACCTTAACACAAAGTGAAGTCTTTCCAACTGCAGGAACTCTTGAGCGCTGCCAGTGGGTTCTGCTTTATTATTTCCTGCTTTTTAAAGCTGCTCTCTGTCTGCCCTTTGCTGCTCCGAGCTTCTCTTGCTCTCCCAGCTCCTCAGAGATCAATCTGCACCTTTTCTCCACTCAGCCTCCTCAGCTGATGTGAGTTGTGTCACTGCTCACTCGCCTATCATTGCCTGTTTCCAAGGGTCTGATCAGATAAAACAATCCTGAAATGTTCCCCAGTCGGAAATGAAGCAGAATTCTGGGCAAGGCAGCAGACGCCGAGTCCACTTTCTGCTGGGGAAAAAAATAAAAATAATTCACTTTCACAAGGCGGGGCCAGTGATGTTCTGTGCCTTCATTAATGATGTGGGAGAGGGGACAAACCTCTGAGGGAACCCATGGGCACATTCCCACCCTGGAAAAAGGGGGAAAAAATGGGAAAAAAGGAGCAATCCTGTCCAGTTCAGAGGGAAACACCACGTCCTGCCCCAGGGAGGAGAGATTCCACGGGGCTGGCAGAGCCCTGAGGTCCCTGAAGCAGGCAGGACAGTGTCACCTCACAGCACAGCCAGCAGCATCCTGGAATTCTGTGGAATTCTGGAGGATCTGAGCATCTTTTTTTTTGCAGCATCTCCCTGCTCAGCTCAAGCCAGGGCACCCAACAAGAACCTGCAGCCCCGTGCAGTGACAACTTTATTTGTGCTGCTGTCTTTAAATCAAAGCCTGGTGCAGCCTCAGAGCAGCCAAATCCGCCAGCAAATTCCCAGAATTGTCTCCAGTTTAGATGAACTCTCTCCTCTTTCAATCAATAAAGTGTCATTAAGAGCCTGTTCCCAGCTGGATGTTGCTGATGGTGTTTGAGGAGTGCAGAGCCCGCTCCAGATTTTTTGGATCGGATTAAATTTGGGTTCAAAATCCTGGGCTGGATTAAATTTGGGTTCAAAATCCTGGGTTGGATTAAATTTGGGTTCAAAATCCTGGGTTGGATTAAATTTGGGTTCAAAATCCTGGGTTGGATTAAATTTGGGTTCAAAATCTTGAGCTGGATTAAATTTGGGTTCAATCTGGCTTTGCTTGGAAGAGTCTTCAAAGCACCAACTCTGCAAACTCTGAGCCCTCCTCACCTGCAAGTCCAGGGGGATTTTAAAGCTCTGCCAGGTCAGGTTCTGGTCTTGGATTCCACACACTCTGACATATTTCCCACTCCTTTTTCTGCTCCCTATAAACTGCTTTGGGATCGCAGGCAAAACATTCAAGGGGAGTAAGAAAGATGAAAATTCCCAATCCCAAATGTTTCAGTCTGGTTTCTGTTCCAGTCAAGGAAACCTCCAAGCTTCAGGACACAACCAGGAGCTCAGCCAAGGCTTTTACATGCCCAGAGAGCAGCTTGTTCTGAGCATCATTTTTAGAAGGAAAACCTAAAAAAAAAAAATCCAACTTGGAATCTCCTGAACTTCCCATCAGGTAACACGTTGGAGTCAGTGGAGCCTTGTCTTTCCCAGAGATTTGCTGCAGCCTTGCCGAGATTTAGGAAGATGGATTCTTGGCAGTTTGGCAGGAAAAACAAAATAAGTTACTTTCCTGGCAACTTGCTAAAATCAGAGCTTGCATAAAGGAAGGGGAAAAATGCCAAAAGCAAAGCAAGGCCTGGCATCCGCAGCAAATGCAGAATCCGTGAGTTTGTCCCTTTGGACTCAATTAGTCCAAATTTACAAAGAATGACACCCATAAAGATGTTAAACATTAACAAAACTTCTGCTAACTCGCTTCAAAATGAATTTTAATTGCAAGCTGTTTGATCCATGGCAAGATTTAATGAGGGTTTTATTCTGCCCACCAAAATTCCGATATATTAATTTCGGGCTAAAAAATCTATAGTTCCTTAAAAGCCTGAGAGAAGAAAAAATAATCAATGACAGAATGTTCTAAATGTCAATCACTGAGATCGTTCTGCTTTGGAGTTTCTGGGGGGGACAGATATTGAGCACAGCCTCTCCTGCTTCAACATTTCTGCTTTTAAACAGGTTTTTGAGGGGATGTGGCAACACAGATCATGGGATTGTTAAAGCTGGAAAAGACTTTTAAGATGATGAAGTGCAGCCATCAGACTCAGGAGCTTTTTCTCTCTTCAGCTGGAGACGAGGCTCAAATCAGAGGGTGAAATATCAGAGTTTCAGAAGGTTTTTCCTGAGCTTGCCTCAGCCTGTGCACATCAAACAAATGGGAAAGAGCTGCCCAGCCCAGGGGGACTCCCTGGATCAGGAGCCCCTTCCCCAGCACAGCTCACACCCAGGGAATCAGGGAACATTCCCAAATCCTGGGGCTGGGACAGGGATCCAGGCACTGCTCACACCCAGGGAATCAGGGAACATTCCCAAATCCCAGGGCTGGTGCAGGGATCCAGGCACTGCTCACA
>VXBB01002552.1:25595-37896 GCA_013399915.1 Illadopsis cleaveri
CTGGAGACGAGGCTCAAATCAGAGGGTGAAATATCAGAGTTTCAGAAGGTTTTTCCTGAGCTTGCCTCAGCCTGTGCACATCAAACAAATGGGAAAGAGCTGCCCAGCCCAGGGGGACTCCCTGGATCAGGAGCCCCTTCCCCAGCACAGCTCACACCCAGGGAATCAGGGAACATTCCCAAATCCTGGGGCTGGGACAGGGATCCAGGCACTGCTCACCAGCAGGGAAATGCAAAGCCCAGGGAGGTTTCACTGGGAATGTTCCAGTTTGCACTGGGACAGCAGAACTGGCAGCACCAACAGCAGGTGTGGGCACCCACCTGGGCACAGGACACAGAATCTGCCTGGGCACAGAACACCTGAATACAGGATCTACCTGCCCCAGCAGCCACTTGGGCACAGCACCCACCTAGATACAGGACCCACCTGGCACAGAAAACTCCTGGCACAGCACCCATCTGGGCACAGAACATACCTGGGTACAGCATGCACCTAAGAGCAGCACCCACCTGGGCACAGAACACATCTGGACAAAGGATCCACCTGCCCCAGTATCCACCTGGGCACAGCACCCACCTGGGCACAGCACCCACCTGCCCAGAACCCACCTGGGCACAGCACCCACCTGGGCACAGCACCCACCTGCCCAGCACCCACCTGCCCAGCACCCACTTGGGCACAGCACCCATTTGCCCAGGACCCACCTGGGCACAGAACAGACCTGCCCCAGCACCCACCTGGGAACAGCACCCACCTGGACACAGGACCCATCTGGGCACAGGACCCACCTGCCCCGCACCCACCTGGGCACAGCACCCATTTGCCCAGGACCCACCCGGGCACAGCACCCAGCTGGGCACACCACCCACCTGCCCAGCAGCAGGAAGCCCAAAGGACCAGCAGAGACCCCTGAGCATCCCCTCAGGTCCATCCCAGCCTGGGAACCCCCCCTGGGGCAGCAGCAGCAGGAGCCCCTGGGCTGGGGGGAGCTGGGAGCAGCTCCTGGCCCTGTTCCCTGCTCCACCACCCCGCCCCTGCCCCCCTCTCCCAAATCAGCTGTGCCATCTCCAGCCTCCCCCTCACCCATCACAGAGCAGCTCTGAAACTCCTTTCAAGCTTTCCTTCTCCTTTGATTCACTTCCAGGCTCTAGAAATTCCAGTGTGGCTTTGAACAAATATCCTTTGGTTTTTAAACTCACATAAAGCATCTGTGACTGGGCAAAAAAAAAAAATAAAACCAAACCAAAACCCCGAATCCTCTCTGAACACTCCCCTTCCCACCGGGCTGTTTGGAGCACAGGGCACTGCTCCAGGATCAATGGGGGTAATTTATTCTCTGCCATTACACAGGGAACAACCTGATTTCCAAATTCCTTCGTGCCAACTTCCAGCCTGAAGCATTTCTGTTATTTTTTTTTTCTTCCTTTTAAGAACAGCTGACTTATCAAAACCAGGTTTTTCCAAGAGAAAAAGCACAAGCTAAGCCACATTATAATAATTGAAGCTATTCATTACCTTTATGCCTTTCTTTTTTAAGGGAGATCTTTAATGCAGGTAATTCTGGCTAAAAGAGCTAATTTGAGCCGCTCCATCCTTTAAAGGATGATTATAAAATTAATTTAGAAAGAGTGGGAGAAAGACAAAGGGATAAAGGAGAGCAGGAAGGGATGGGTATTCCCCCTGTGCTCCAAGTGGGAATTATCAAAGGAACGGGACTGTTTTCAAAGTGTAGAAAGGGCTGGTTGAGTTTTCAGGTTTTCTAACAGTTTATTGGATTTTCCAGAGATGCTGTGGATGTTCCAGCCCTGGAAGTGTCCCAGGCCAGGCTGGACAGGGCTTGGAGCAACCTGGGATAGTGGAAGGGTTGGATGGGAAGGGAATGGATGGGGAGGGAGGGGGGGGGGGATGGGGAGGGGGATGGGGAGGGGGATGGGATGGGGGATGGAGGTCCCTTCCAACCCAAACCCTGCTGGTGTTCCAGAACTTTACAGGTTCAGCTATTCCTACTTCTCTTTTACAGATGGACAAAAGGACTCAGCAGGGGATAGTGGGAAGGAATTCCCCCCTGGGAGAGTGGGGAGAGGCTGGAAAAGATTTCCCAGAGAAGCTGTGGCTGCCCCTGGATCCCTGGCAGTGTCCCAGGCCAGGCTGGACAGGGCTTGGAGGTGTCCCCATGGCAAGGGTGGAATGGGATGGGATTTAAGGTCCCTTCCATCCCAAACCCCTCCAGGATTCTGTGGGAATTCCAGCCAGTAAAGCAATCCTTGGGCATGAGTTGCCAACAGCATTTTGTTTATTCCTAATCCTCCAATATTTGCTGATGCTCTGGGCATCTTCCTGATCCCCACTCCAAACCCAGCCACCAGAAATGTGCCTGGGAGGCAAAAATCAACCCAACCCTGCTGTGAAACTGCCAAAAGTGTCACAGCCAAGGCCAGCAGGAGCTGAAGAGACCCTGACCTGCCAGGACAGACCAGAACTGTGCCAAGGAGCAAAAACCCAGCCCAGGATCTGCCTCCATCTGGGCTTTGGGCAGCCTGAGCTGAGCTCAGACACTCACTGAAGTGCCTGCTTGTAACAGCTGATGGGACCAGATTTCAGTCTGGGACACAGAAATGTCCCCGTGCCAAGAGCCAGCAGTGGTGGCAGCTCCCAGGCAGGAAAATACTGGATTTGGAAGCCTGTGGAATTCATGATTATCACAGGAATCCCTCCCTAACAGCCCAGTGATTCCCAGAGCCAGGTTTGGGACTAATTCCTTAAGGAAACATCAAGGAAAGGAAAACCCTGCCCTGTCCCAAGGATGCTCAGCTGAGGTTTCACCCCTCAGATCTGACCCTGCTCAGGTGAGGCTGCACTGACCAACCCCAAACTGCTGTTAAAGCAATTCCCTCTCCCTTCAGGAATCCAGCAGCTCCCAGGGGTACAACTCATGGATCCAGAATGGAAAACAGACTCTGCCCTTCCCTCCTCATCCCACTGAGCCCTGCCAGGGCATCTTGAGCTTTTAGAGCAGCAGCAGCAAAGCAAACAAAAGGATAAAAAGGCATTTTTGCCACATGAACTGCACGGTTGGGACTCGAGGACAAGAGGCCCCCAGGCCTGGACTAGAGCTGGAAAATTGAGAAGTTTGGCTAAATTATAGATAGATATGGGGTTGTACTCCAGATGTGACAAGACACAAAGATCCCAGATATTTATGGAGATGTCAAGATGAACAAATACAACAGAGCACAGTGAGAACACACCAGGAGTAACAGATACAACGGCCCAGCTCTGAAAACACACCAGGAGTAACAGATACAACAGCCCAGCTCTGAAAACACATCAAGATTAACAAATACCAGCTCTGAAAACACAATTCCAATTCCTAATTTCAGGGTTTTTCCACGCTGTGGCCACACTTTGTTTCCTCTGCCCTCTCACGAGGAACTGCAACAATGCACGTTGGTGTTTGACACGCTGACATTTTCCTCCCCCGAGGCCCAGACATCCCCCAAAATATCATTTTATGGGCAGAGGGATGAATTCAGCACGGAATGGATCCAGCAGTGGCGATTCCCAGCTCCAGGGAGGGATGGAAAGCGAGCCCAGGGATCCGGGGAGCAGCTGCAGCAAACCCAGCCAGGGAAAAGCCAGCAGGCAAAAGAGCGTTTAAACCAGATTTTGTGAGGCAGCTGACATCTGAAAACAAAGTGATTCCATCCTTGAAACAACTTGTAAATAGCGGCAAAAACATCCCTGAGAGGGGCCTGGAGAAAGCCCAGCAGGGAGAGGCCTTTGAAAGCAGCCGAGGTGTCTGAGCTGCTCCCTTTGAAGCCGCAGATAAGGGAGGGTGTAGAACACGGGCGTTATCAGCTCTGGCAGACAGATCCTGACACCAAAACAGCTCCGCGGATCCCTGTGCAAAGCGAGACCTCCCTGCACGGAGCCCGACGGCCCCAAAATGACAGGAATTGGTGTCTGAACACGACAAAACAGCGCCGGGAAGGCACAGACAGCTCCTGGAACAGCTCGGAGTGAAGGCACTGATCCTTCCCCGCCAACGTTCGCCCAAATCCTCGCTTCGGCTGGGGGAAATCAGTGTTCTGCTGTGACAGTGTTTTAAGGAGAATCCCAAATATCCGACTTTTTACAACCCAGAACATCATCTGCACTTACTTAAAGGCTCCTTCCCCTGCCAAATCGGGGTATTATTCACTGCTTTACAGTCTAGATTTTGGGTCATATCCTGAAGGAGGTTCCAGTATTTTTCTCAGCTTCCAGCCAGGCGTGTCAGACTCAGTCTCAGTCTCAAAAAAACCCCTCTTTTTAGATTACAGCTATTGAGGTTTCTTGCAAAAAATGTTGCCCTCAGCTTTCTTCATTTTGAGTGTTTAGAATCTTACAAGTAGATTCTCATGCAGCTCAACATAAACAATGTATATTTTTAGATTGTTTTTCGTATTCCTCCTTTGGGAGAAGAATGTGATTGATGGTGGCATTCACCATCCAGGTTAAAGAGGTGGTGACCTAAATGACCAATCTCTTGGCCTCTGTACAAACTATATATATAGAGTTAGATTGTTGATGGAGAGAAGAGAATGTAGAAGAAGAATTTAGAATAAAGTATCATTAGCTTTCCCTTCAACTGCTGCCTGCCTCGTTCCTTCTGCGGGTCCGATCCTCCTACATATGGACCCGAGTGTGGCATCCTGCTACATAAAAAACTCTTTTTTTTACTCTTCTCCGACGTGTGTTTGCAGGACAAACACAGAAAGAAATTAAGAATTAATGACCTTCAGGGATTTTTTTTTGCCTCCCTCCACTATCACAGGCTTCCCTGCCCCTCATCCCTTGGGATTCAGGAGCAAACAGCAGTGGCCTTTCCATGGGGATCTTTGCTCCCGAGGTGACCAAACAACAAAGAAAGGACAAATTGGGATAAAAAAGGGCAACTAAACCATTATCAGGGTCGTTTTTTTGCCTAAAAGCATCTCCTTCCCAGTCTGAATATTCACTAAAAGCTTTCCACTGTGCAGCAAATGGAATTCATCCTGTTAATGCACGGGAAAGTAAGACTGGGGGGAGAGCAGGAATGGGATTGGATCCTGTTTGATGGGATTGAAGGGAGAGGTGATGGGGCCGATGTCACAGCAGCTCCTCCCTCCCTGCCATGTCCCAGGGCAGGATTTGGGAAGCAGATTCCTTCCAGAAGAAGGAATGGCAGCCAGGAGCAGGGAAAATGGGATTCTGCTGCTCCACGTTCAGCCACGGCCTCGGGAAGGAGCCGAAACCTTCCCTTCCCAAAAGGAATATACACAAACTATAGAACCCCTCCAAAACCCATCTGACCCCTCCTTCCAGCATTCCCGGGTATTTCTGCAGTGCCAGGGGCTCTGGGACAAATGTGGGAGCACAAACCTCTCTGTCCAAAGCATTCTCAATCTTTGGACTTCCCAACAGCACCGAGGATGCTCAGGGATGGTTGGAATTCCCTTGGGAAGGCATCAGCTCTGCCTCCCAAAATCCAGGGCTCTCCTGACCTCTGAATTCCTGCTTTTCACAGAGGAAATCCAAGTTCAAATAAGGTCTGGAGGGCAGGAATTCCAAGGGCTGGGGATGGTTGGAATTCCCTTGGGAAGGCATCAGCTCTGCCTCCCAAAATCCAGGGCTCTCCTGACCTCTGAATTCCTGCTTTTCACAGAGGAAATCCACGTTCAAATAAGGTCTGGAGGGCAAGAATTCCAAAGGCTGGGAGTTCCCCACCACGGCTCCCAGGAATTGGAATTGCTCTGGATCCAACTTCTCCAGAATGTTCTCTGCAGGAAATGCACCTTCCAAGAGAAAAAGGGGAATTTGCAGGAAGACCATTTCCCACTAAAGCAAAGCTGTGGGGCTTTGAAGCCTTTGTGGGATTCGTTTCCAATTAAAAGCACATAATGGAGTTAAAACGATGGAATTCAATAAGGAAGTCAGTTTTTGCAGATCCCAAAGAAGATGTAACGGACATTTAAACAGGGGTTTCAAAAGCCACTTCATCCACATCTCCCAGCCCTATGGAAAACACTTCCCATGGAAAAAAAAACCATCTGAATATTCCAGATAAAGCATCCAGGAATTCTTGCAATAAGGAAGCTCCAATCATTGCACAGGGAAAGGAAACATTCCCATTTTTCTGGGTTTTAAGTGGTGATGAAAGAAGTTCTTTCAAGAACACACAAAAACCTTTCCCAGCTCCAGCCTCGTGCACGCCCAGGGCAGGATAATTCTTGTCAACTCGCAAATAAAAGCAATTACAGCCTGGAAAAAAAACTCTGCCAGGGAGTGGCAAGTGTGAGATGAGAATCGTTGGGAAAGCAATCTGCTTTTCAGAATCCCTGTGAGGAACAGCAGCTGCTGGGTCCTCGGATGCAAAGATTCATTGGTCTTAAAGAATGTTTAAAAAAGCAGGTTTTTTTAAAAAAGACACCATTGGATGTCCCCGCGCTTCCCAGCTGTTTGAGCTCTGTGATTTCTAAATTTCAAGGATTTCTAAACCCTTGCTGTTTGTTGTGAGTGTGAATTTCTGAACCAGAGCAAAAGGCCAAGAACCTACTTTTTAGATTCTTTTAGAGAAGTTTCTGCAGGTTTTCTGCAAATGAGCAAGGAGGCAAGCAGAGACCGCCTGATCAAGCAAAGCACTCCCTAGAAATACTGCCTGAGATGAAAGGTACTGCTCTCAAGCCACACTGCAGTAGCTGCTGGTCTCAGGTATTCCTTAAGGTGGCTGGAAAGGGAAAGTCTGGGATGCCAGGGAAAGTCTGGGATGCCAGGGAAAGTCTGGGATGCCAGGGAAAGTCTGGGATGTCAGGGAAAGTCTGGGACACCAGGAAAAGTCTGGGATGTCAGGGAAAGTCTGGGATCCCAGGAAAAGTCTGGGACACCAGGAAAAGTCTGGGATGTCAGGGAAAGTCTGAGATGCCAGGAAAAGTCTGGGATGCCAGGGAAAGTCTGCAGGATCCTGCAGGGTTATCCCAGAAAGCTGCACAGGGAGCAGCACAACGAACTCATCCCAAACCACAAAATCTGGAGCCAGAGCCTTTCCATGGACTTCACAGGCAGCTCCGAGATGAAAAGTGGGATCTGAGAGCTCCGAGGCCGGCACGGCAGGATCAGAAGCTGCTTTGATTTAAAGGAAATGGGCTGGTTCATCAGGAGCCCACGCTGAGGAGATTTTTCACCACCCACCATCAGCACCGTGTGAAGCTGTGACCTCCAGGACCTGCAGCTCTGAGAGCACCAGGCGTGTGGAAGAGAGAGGGGCTGGCCAGAGGGACGGGATCAGCAGCATCCAGAGGGAATCCCGGAGCATCCCAGAGCTTTAAGGACTTTTGGGAGGCACTCAGGAGATGGGCTGGGGTGGTGGGGAGGGAAGGGTCAGCTGCACGTCGTGGTGAGAAAAGGAATTTGAGAGGAGCTGCTGGAACGCTGATGGCTCCTTCAAAAATCTTCCCCCAAACTTGGCTCTCTGCAGGAACAAGGAAATCTCTGCAGAATCAGGGAAATCAGAACCATGAAAAGGAGGGAATTTCAGGAATGCTGCTCCAGAAAGGGCTGATGGCCCCAAAGGGTCTCAGGAAAGAAGAGAACTTCAGAAATGCTGCTCTAGAAAGGGCTGACAGCTCCAAGGGGTCTCAGGAAATGAGAACCTCAAAAATGCTGTTCCAGAAAGGGCTGATGGATCCAGAGGGTCTCAAGAACATAGGAATGAGAGAAAATTTTAGTAATGCTCCTCCAGAAAGGGTTGATGGCCCCAAGGGGTCTCAGGAACATGGAAACGACAGAGAACATCAGAAATGTTGCTCCAGAAAGAGCTGATGGATCCAGAGGAACACAGGAATGAGAGAGAACTTTAGAAATGCTCCTCCAGAAAGGGCTGATGGCTCCAGAGGGGTCTCAGGAAGGAAAGAGAGAACTTCAGGAAGGGTTGATGGCCCTAAGGGGTCCCCTGGGCTCAGCTCCAGAAAAAAACCCATAAAATCAGCCAGAGGAACTTGGAATTCCAAGGTTCTTGGTTGTCCCAGGCTCACCTGATGCATGGGCACTTTTGTTTTCACCCACTGCCCAACATCTGGAGCAGAGTGAGGTGCCTGTGCTGCCTTCACATCTGGCACAGCTGTGCTGGAAGTGTGTGCAACAATTCACAGGGGCAGGTTCCTTTTCCAGGAAACCACGGGACGAAGCCAAAAGAAATTCTACACAAATGAAGTGAAAAAAAAAAAAACAACAGAGGAGAAGAGAAGATTTTGTGCAAGGGAGGGAAATGCAGCGCCCAGGTGGAGAGGCAAAACGAAGACGAGGCACTGAGGGGGAGGAACTGAACTCAGACAGGAATAAACTCCCTGGATTTGGCCGTTCCTCACTTGCAGCCCTGCCTCTCCCACCACATCCCCTCAGCATGGGATTACCAACAGAAAATCAAGGAGCACAAACTGGTTCCCAGGGGGAATGACAAGGGAAGGCTCAAGGAGTGGGAGGCACTTTGGGGCAACGTGACAGCTGAGGCAACTTTCCTAAAATAAACCCCCAAAGGCTGGGAGCATTCTGTGCTCTAAAGCCCACGACACCAGGATAAAGCAGCAACAGCAGCACAATTCCCAATGAACATCCCAGTCCCTCCCACCCACACAAAACACAACAGGGATGTAAAAGATCTGGAAAGCCTCGTTATTAAAGCAATCATCTCCAGCCTAAAAGTAAATTTCCCACCTAAATTTTCCAATCAGCAACATCTCCTGAAGCTCCAGAACACGCCAGTCTCTGTCAGAGCCACATTTTGGGGTGTTCTGGGTGCTCAGTCTGACAGGTTTTGGGGTGTGAGGCTCGGAGCAGGTGCCACAGAGCAGGGACAATCAGCAGCAATTCCAAACACCCCCAGACAGGGAATTCCCAGCTCCAGCAGGTCCTGGCACAAAGCACACCATCAGGCCCTGGAAGGACTCAAGCTGCTCTGAGGGATTTTCTTCTTTTCCATGGATTTAGAGGGAGGAATTGCACTGATCCTGCCAGGTCTCTGAGGGACAGAGTGAAGGGAAGAGAACCCCAAGTCTGGAAGCCGAGAAAAAGTCTGGGGGTGGGAATGCCAGAGAATCCCAGAGTGGGCTGGGTTGGAGGGGACCTCGNCACCTGTCAAGGCTCAAGGTCTCCCGACAGAGCCGTGGGAGCAGCTGAAAGAGCTGTAAATGTGTGATTTTTATTAATCTGTCTCAAACAGCTCCTGCACCGCTGCTGCTCTGCCTGGCACAGCCCTTTNAGCAGGCGCATTCCACAGCCTGGGGACAGGACAGGAGCACACCTGCATGGCCTGCAGGAGAACAGGGCAGCTCCTGCCATGCTTCCCATTTCACCTCCCAGCCTGGAGACCCCATGCTGCCCTTCCTGATCCCACAGGCTCATCCCACCCTCCTGCTCCTTCCCTCTCCTGCTCACTGCTCAGCCGATACTTTAAATTTTATCTTTCATGTATTTCAGGTTCTGTGCTGCCCAGNGGATTCACATCCAACAGGTTGGGGAGCAAAGGAAACCCAGCTCAGGACTTTCCAGGCACAGGGGATCAATGTGAAGGCACTTTAAGCAAGCTGGCTCATTTAAAAAAAACCAAGAAAAAAACCCCAAAAATTCAATTTTTAAAGCCAGGAGGGTGAATGATAATGCAGGTTTTTCTAAGAGCAGGTCAAGTCAAGGTTACTTGAAGTGCTGAGTTAATGGGCTCATAAATACCGTCATTAGGTGCCATTCCACAGCTTGGAAACTCACAGGAATTATCCTCCTGATGAAATTGGATTCTGTTTATTTGTGAGCAGCCCTGGCCACGACTAAAAGTCCTCAGAACGCTCGGAAAATGAAATATTTGAAATGTTCAGCTGCGAGAGGCTTCAAGAGAATTGGCTGCAAGTCTCTCTGCCCTATTACCAATAATTAAAACTCGGTTTTTTCACAGGCAGAAGGGGGAAAAAGGGGATTGAGCTCTCTTTTCCTGCTGAATCACATCAGCATGGTTAAAGACGAGACAGGAGCGCCAGGTTTTTTTCCCCCTACGGGCAAAAATTATTGAGAACTGACTCATCTGAATTTAATTACCGGGCCAGCTCGGAGAGATGAAATTCCAAACAAGACTCCTTTGCAATTCCGCTGGTGGGACTGCGGAGTTCCTGTCAGGAATGCGAAATGAGACGCCCTGGAACGGGCCGGGGGTGTGAAATTCAGGGATTTCAGGGATGTGGAATTCAGGGATGCACCTCAAAAAGCGGCAACAGCTTCTGCCAGGGGGGAATTCCTGCAGGTGGGGCCAGGGGATCCCAAAAAGGGCTGAGCTCATCCAGGGAAAGGCGCTGGGAGGAAAGGCAGAGTCAGGGATGCAGCACAGGCACACCTGGAGGGGGAGCAGGGATGCAAATCCATCATTTTTCCCTCCAACAAGCCCCGAAGTGACACCTGTAAAACTTAAACCAAGCTTTAATCTCAGTTTTAATGCGTGCATTGCAGGCTCAGTTCAAAGCCAGACTTACATTCCCCACAATTGGCATTTTTAAAGTTGTTTCTTTTTCCCCCTGCTGCATTTATGAGCAGTTTTTTAATTTTTTTTTTTTTTTTTTTTTTTTTTTCTCTCCCAGCAGGTTCCCTCTGCCAGGCTTTGTTTTATTTTTGACATGACAAGACACAGCTCTGCTCTGGCAACACCTCCAGGCTGAATAATGTTTCTTAACCAACTCCATCCATCTTCCCAGCCAGCACAGCTGAGTGCCTACGAACCAACAGTGCCCTAAAATATTAATGCATTCTAATAAAACCAGCCTGGGCTTTTTTCTTTTTTTTTTTCTTTTTTTCCCATCAAACAGCAACATCTAATTTTCCAAGGGGGCCTGGGAACAGTAAACAATTGGTACGTGGTAAATGGCAACTTCCCTCCCATCAATACAGCCTAAACACTCCAATCCTGCTCCCTCACAATTGCCAACCAGGATAAATCACTCAAATAAATGGGATTTTGCAACAGGATCCTCACAAATAATCACAATTTAACTCGCTGCTGATAATCCCAGGCAACACCTGATCATTTCAAATGCTGAGTTCTTCACTCCCAGGGGGATGTTGGATTTAAATCCAACTTCCAGGACCTTCCACCTGCTGCCAGTCAGGATTTTTAACCATTTGCTGAGTGCAGTCGAGCACCATGTCCTTACACCTTTGCTAGAAAACCAACAGCAGGAACATTTTTTTTCACTGCATCCTTATTTCCCCTGCCTTCAGAGCACTGGGGTAGCTCCTGAATATTGGAAATATTTGCCTTTATCCCAAACCAAAGCAATATTTCTGAGAGTATTTTCCAGGCAACCTCTGGGATGAGAGGAGGGGGGGTTGGAATTCTGTCTCCTGTCCCAGGGACAAGTGGATGTGATGAAACATTTCCAGAAGTCCATCAACAGCAACAGGTTTAGCAATAATCACGACATTTGGCAAAACCAAGGCTTTAGTGTGGCAGGGTTGGAGGGGTTCTCAGAGGTTGGGTGATTTTTGTTTGGGTTTGTTTTCTTTTTTAATCTTTCTTCTCCTACCCAGCCACGCCACAGACTCTGACTGCAGACAACAGGATTCAAAGCAGCCAGTGCTCACTGCAGAGTTTGCCAAGAAAATCCCAAATTTCAGAAGGAATAATTGGGAATTTCCCCCTCTTTCAAGCCCAAACTGCTCACTCTGACCACCCTGTGAAGTTTGGCTCTGCCCACAGAGTGTCCTACAAGGAATTAACAGCAGCAGGAACCTACCAGAGCGAGGATCCCTCCGTGCCAGCGACTTCCAGGATGTCGTATCCATCCTCCAGCTGGAAATCCATGAAAACCAGGGCAATGGTGTCCCCAGGCTCGGCCAGGATGGTCCAGGTGCAGTCTGCATTGTTGCCATACTCCAGGGGGAAGTGAGGGCTGGAGATGATCCCGCTCTGGCCCCGCAGGGTCCCTCCACAGGCGTCGTCAGCTGCAACACAACGTCAGGGGTGAGCCCTGGAGAGCCCAAAAACCCAGAACCAAACCCCAAACCCAGAACCAAACCCCAACACTTTGGTCAGGGGGGGGTTGATAAAGGATGTGTGAGGCTGTAGCCCTGGTGTTGCTTTAGGTTTTTTTGCTTGCAAATGTTTGGACTTTGCAGTCCTGCTTTCTCACGCAGCTCAACAAAACACAATGTATATTTTTAGATAGTTTACATATTTCTAGATAGTTTACGTATTTTTCTCTAGGAGGAGAATTGTGATTGATGGTGATGTTCACCATCCAGGTGAAAG
>VXBB01002552.1:44342-58753 GCA_013399915.1 Illadopsis cleaveri
AAGGGTTGGTTTTTAAGGGTTGGGTTTTTAGGGTTGATTTTTAAGGGTTGATTTTTAAGGGTGAATTTTTAAGGGCTGGTTCTTAAGGGTTGATTTTTAAGGGTTGGTTTTCACGGGTTGGTTTTTTTAAGGTTTAATTTTTAAGGGTTGGTTTTTAAGGGTTGAGATTTTTAAGGGTTGGGTTTTTAACCCCTTTAAACCAAGCCCCCCACCCCGAACACCTCCACAAACCCCATTCCGAGGGAGGTCTCGTTACCTCTGCAGACGGGGAGAGGGAAATCCCAGGAGGCTCCGTGTCCCGAGCTGGCCTGGCAGGTGAGCAGGGCGTGACCCTCCAGGAAGAACCCGGGGTTGCAGCTGTATCTGACCCTGTCCCCGATGCTGAAGGTGGTCCCTTGCTGGACCCCGTTCCGCAGCCGCCCCGGGTTCCCGCACGTGTGGCTGGGCAGGGCTGCAAGGAAAGCAGGGCCTGGTTAGGGACAGGGAAATGTCACAGGGCTGAGGGAAATCCTCAGTTAAAATGGAATAATCGTCATTGAAAATGGAATAATCATCATCTGAGCTCTGGTCACACACAGTGTCCCCAAGCCCAGTTTTGGGGTTTCTCAGCTGTCCCTCTGGTCACACAGTGTCCCCAAGCCCACCCTGGGGCTCCAGCCACCCCCAGCCCCTCCCTGCACAGCAGCAGGGGCAGATCCCAGCTCCTGACACCATTTTTTCCCCCCTAAACCCATTATTTACATCCTCCCCCAAAGCCCCTGGAGCTGGGAAGTTCCACCTGGAAATATTCCTGCCCAGGCAGGTTCTGGGAGCAGGGGCTGCTGTCAAATCCAAACGGGTGGAAAAGCAGCCCAGAACTAACATTTCATTTTCTGTAATGATACTCAAACCCCCAATTTAATTAAATTACCAATGTTGCCTTTTTTTTTTTTTAAATGAACCCATTCCTGCTTTTATGCTTCCATCCTTTAAAATTAATGAGGAGAACTCCGCTATAAATAAAAATCCATCATTTTTAAAAGTCAATCACCACCACGAGCTGCTCTCTACTTAATGAACTGTGAAGAATCAGACAACCCTGACCTGCATGGGATCTTAAAAATCAGACTGGAAAAACAGATCTCAGATTAAAATTCTGCTTCACTGGGCTGCCTGCACATTTCAGATCTTGTTCCAGGAGGGGAGGCACAGCAGCTTTGGGGGGAAGCAGCATTAACACCCCCCACCGCCCTGGGTCCCTGTAGAGAACTTGGATTGGGGTTTTTAAATCACCCGAGTGCAGGAGACAAGGGGGTCTTCAAATTCCTGCTCATGGAGAGAGAAAAATGATCCCAGAGGGGTTGGGGTTACACCCAGAGCTGGGCTGAGCTGCCCAGGTGCAGAACCTGTGCCCAGGGATTCTCTGATTTCCCATCCCTGGAATGTCCAAGGTTGGGTTGGAAAGGACTTGGAGCACCCTGGGATGGTGGAGGTGTCCCTGCCCTGCCCGTGGTGGGATGGGATCAGCTGGAGGTCCCTTCCCACCCAAACCAGCCTGGGATCCACGTGGTCAGCCCCACACCAGACCTGCTGAAATCTCCCTTCCCTTGAGAGGGCAGGAGCAGAGGACACAGCAGTGGAGCCTCAGAGAATTCCAGCCTTCTTAGGGCTGGAAAAGGTCCCCAAGGTCCCCAATTCCATCCCTCACAGAATTCCAGCCTCCTTAGAGCTGGAAAAGGTCCCCAAGGTCCCCAGTTCCATCCCTCAGCCCACCCCCTCCATGGTCACCACCGAACCACGTCCTCAACCCCACATCCACACTTTGCTCAGGGCTTCCAGCACTCCCAAGCCTCTTCCAGGCCTGACCAACCCTTCCAGTGAGGAAATTTCTCCTCACATCAAACCCCAATGTGCCCTTGAGGCCGTTTCCTTTCCTTGTCCCCTGGAGAAGAGTCTGGCACCTCCTGGCAGGGAGTGTGGAGAGGGCCAAGGTTCTCCTTGAGCCTCTGTTTCCTCCTCAGCCGCTCCTCTGGTGCTCCAGAACCTTCCCCAGCTCTGAGAATCCCACAGGAGACTGAGAGGGGTCTGGGGATGTCCTTGGAACCCTGAAAATCCCACAGGAGACTGAGAGGGGTCTGGGGATGTCCTTGGAACCCTGAAAATCCCACAGGAGACTGAGAGGGGTCTGGGGATGTCCTTGGAACCCCTGACTGTCTCGAGGCCTTTGGATCCCTGCTGAGTGACTCCCTGAGCTGCTGCAGCTGCTGCTTCCATGAATTTGGGATTCTGCTCCAACACCCCTGAGCAGAGATAATATTTTATGATATTATTGCTCATCCTTGGCTGCCTCCACCAGCCAGAGCCCTGATTGCTGCAGGGATTAATAGAACTGGATTATTTACCTCAGATGTCGCCCAGAATAATGTTATTAAAGCTCTGTCTTCCCCATTTACCAATTCCACTGCAGATTAGGAGCAGGGAATTTTTTTTTTCCCCCTCACCTCCCCATAAAAGCTTTGTTCCTAGCAATCAAGGGAACATCTCCCAGTGATTGTATGGAAATGAACGCAGGCACGGAGCAGATTTGTGGAGATGAAGGGAAGGTCCTGTTACTCATTTTGTAGCTGAGGCTGCTCCTTCCCACCATGAATTCCGAGCAGTTTATTTCATTTGTCTGGACCTGAACAGCTGCCAAAACCTTATCTGATTTTACGATAGAGGAAAGGCAATGGGATTATCCTGGTGCAGTGGCACCCCCAATGTCACTGTCCCCGGGCTGGCTGGGCCCTGGACACCTCCCTGCCAAGGTGACCCAGCACAGGAGCCACTCTGAGGGTGTTAAAGGCCAGCACAGACACAGCAGAAACAGTGATGCCTTAAATTTTAGTTTTCATGTATTTTCATGTGCTGCTCAGGGGTGCTGAGCTCACATTCAGTGTCACTCAGCTCTGCACAGAGCNCCCAGCAGGACCTGGAGCTCTCTCACTTCCTGCAGCTTCCAATCATCCCCCAAAGCCACTCAGGCACCAAAAAGGAACCTGGAGGGCACAAATCAACCTCTGCCCAGCCCAACATCCTCCTGCTCCACATCTCTGCTTTTTTGCTTTTCCCTTCCAGTTTGGGCCCTTTAGTCCCATCCTCTGGAAGCTCACAAATTCCTGAGATTTGTGTCTCACCCTCCATTCTAGCTGGAGGTGTCCCTGACCTCTGGGGGTGGAGCACCAAAAATTTTAAGGTCCCTTCCAACCCAAACCCAGCCATGGTCCTGAGATTTCACCCTGGCAGCACCATCCAGGACCTTCCTTCATCCACACTTTTATCCTTTTCCTCCTGGGGCCAGAGCTGTGAGTACCAGAGCAGATCTGACTCCCAGATCTGACTCCCAGATTTCACAGGGTGGCACCTAAAATGAACCGAACTTGAAATGGAAATGGGAGATTTGAGGTATTTCCATCACCCATTCCCTGGAGCTGCTGCAGAGCTCCCAGAACTGCTGACCTGCACCAGCAGCCTCAGCCCACCTCCTGATTTTCAAATTTTTTACCTCCCTTTCTCCCTGCTCTTCTGAACTGTGAGCTGCCACAGAGCTCCCAGAACTGCTGATCTGCACCGGAGCCCTCCTCCCATCCACCTTCAGCTCTTGCATCCATTTCTTTCTGCTCCTTTTAACCAGGCTGCTCCCAACTTTCCTCATCCCAGGATGGCTCCACTGCGAGTTTTCAACATCAGGAGCTTTCACAACCTGGTGCTCGTCAAGCTGTGCCTCCTTGTTCCAGTTCATTCGGAATTAATTAGGAGTTTTTAAGTCATTAGATGTGACTCAACGCATCCTTGGCCAGAGTCCCACCATCACAACGCATTCAGCCTAATTACATCAGCCTCTCCCAAGCCCCCAAAGCTCTCATTGTCAGAGGGGAAAGAAAAGAGAATAAAAAAAATTAAAAATAAAGAGATGCTTCTCTCACCATCAGCTCCTTGACCTATTCCAGGGACTTTCAAACAAAACCTAAATCCATCCTCACCCCCCTGAGGAGAAACCTTCGCTGTTTGCTGTTTCCAGTTAATCTCCAGCACCATTTTCTCTGTTGATGTTGCTGGGATATGAAAGAAGCCCGAGGTTTAGGGCGTGCAGCCCGGCTCTATTACCCCATTTACATTGCTAAAAGCGGCTTTTTTATGGCTCGAATTACCCGGGCTGGTTTACGATGGGGAGATTTCCACGCTATCATTGTTCTAACCTTGAGATCTTATCGGCGAGCTCAGCTCCGATGATGTGAGGCTGTACATCACATCTCTGCATTCCCAACTCATTTTCATCCCTAATAAAAGAGGAAGGAGGGCGAGGCAGAGCAGCAATAATTTATAAATCCCATGGAACGACGCTGCGCGGAGCACACAAAAATAACAAAATCATTGACCTCAAGCACTTGGCTCAGGCAGCTCTGAACACACGGCTCCAAATTAATCCCCACTCTGATTTTTAATTTTTTTTTTAACCCTTCTTTGCATTTTTCTGCCTTTCCTGCATTTTTGGGGTGGGCGGGGTTGGAAGTAAAGATATCCATGGGAATCAACAGGAGAGCCAGGGCAGGGAGATAGTCTCTTAATGAGCCAGCCTGCACTGGATCCTAGAAATTCAAGGGAAAAACCAGATTTTCTTAAGGAGACTATCCCTAAGATTGCCATCACAATTCAAAAATGAAGTGGATACCCACGGAGAGTGGAGGAGAGATGCACACAAATCCATTTCCTCTCCCTCTGCATCCACACTGGGTCAGATACTGCAGGGACACTCCAGGACTGTGTGAGATCCTTCAGCAGTGTTTTAGCACAATCTGCTCTAGTTCAGAAGAGTTTTAATCTTCACAAGAACTGTCCAGAGTGTGCTACAGCAAAGGAAATAAATGGGATCGTTTTCATTTCATTTTATCCCTCTTTTCTTCTGTGCCATGATTTGTTTCCAGTACAGCCAGAGATAAAGTTAAATGGAAACTACTTTTTTCCCCCTCCAATATTTCTCTGTTCACTAAAAACCAGCCAGAAAGTTACTTTGGGATAATAGCAATCAAAATGGTTCATCATCCATCTTGTTTGTGGAAGCAGTTCTGGGGCTTTTTGGTTGGATTTTTTTTACTATTATAATTTTTGGAAACTCAGTTTCAATTTTCAATTTCCCCTTCTGGAATGTGCCTGAGCAACTTCCGAGCAACTTCAGCGCAACTTCCAAGGATACCCCAGCAAGGCTGGGAGAGGGTGAGCTTGGATTTGATGAAATCAAATTCAGAAAATCAGATTCAGGCTGCAGAAATAGCAGAAGATGGGAAGCATGAGAACAGTGAGATCAGGGGAAATTCAGGAACAAACAATCCCACGTGTGTGTGTGGGACGTGGGGAGCATCCCCAGCAGTTGGGGCTCTCTGACACTCCTCATTCAGACTTTTAAATAAATGGCTGAGCCCAGCAGAGGAAGCCTGGCTGGAATGAAGCTACAAATCCCAGGATTATGGAATGGTTTGGGTTGGGAGGGGACTGAAAGCTCAGCCCCATTCCATGGGGGACACTTTCCACTGTCCCAGGTTGCTCCAAGCCCTGTCCAACCTGGCCTTGGACACTTCCAGGGATCCAGGAGCAGCCAGAGCTTCTCTGGGGAATCCATCCCAGCTCCCACAAGGAGGAATGTTCCCCCCCTCTCTAATCTCACCCTCCTCTCTGGCAGTTTGAGGCCATTCCCTCAGTGGTGTCTGAGCACTCCCTTCATGCCCTTGTGGGAAATATGGAAATGTGGCTGCAGGAAGCCTCTGCTGCCCCTGCAAAACAGCCTCACCCCGGCAGGTCTGAGGCTCCAAAGCCCTCCACCCCTCCCTGGGATGCAGCAGGATCCTCAGCAGGGATGTGTTTATCCCCCTGAACACGCTCCAGCTTCCCAGTGCCACAACACTCCAACACGGCTGAATTTAAAGGAGGTGCTGAAGTGTTTTGCCGAGCGGGAATGGCTTTAAGTGTGTGTTTAAAGGCTCCACTGAACTGGCATTTAACAGCTGCAGAGTGACTCGAAAACCCTCNGCCTCTCAAGGCACCAAACCAGAGCAGACCTGGAGTGTGGGCCTGATATTTCTGGGTCTGAGAGATTTTAGCCTGCTAGCAGCTGCTGGCTTTTTCCCAAGAAAATGTTTCTCAAGAAAGTTTCTTCTCAAAAGAATCCTGGCAAACAACTCTCTCCAAACAATCTTTCTCCAGGTGGTGTTTTGCTGTTTCTCTGGTTTAACCCATGGGATTAGAGAGGTGTCGTTCCTGTTCACCAACTGTGTTAAGTCTGTATCAGAACACCTTATAAAAGGTAGTAAGAATTAGACAATAGAAGTTTTTTCTATGCTCTTTGCCTTCTGAAATATTTGGAGTCTTTCTTTCATGTCCTACAGCGACAGGGGAGCAGCAGCAGCACCGGGGAGCTGAGCTGAGCTGCCAGGGCAGAGCTCTCACCCCATCCTGCACACCAGGCCCCAAAACTCAGCGTGGGCAGAGCTCAGAGATGCCCCTGCTGAGTCTGAAGTGATCCCACACAGACACTGGGTGCCAGTGTTGGTCTGCTCTGCTCCTGGCTGGCCCTGCCCACGGAGCACTCTTTGTTCTGAGGGGAAAAGGCCACTTCCAGCTTTAGAGGCCACCTTGTTTTGCTGCTCATTGATCTCCTCTGGCTGTTGGCTCCTCACCCAGGAACGGGGGCTGCAGCCAGTTCCATCTGTTGGAATTCAATATTGCACCACAACACAGCATTCCTGGCCTTCCCAGCCTGTCAGATTATTCCTTTTTCTGACCCAGAGATGGGGCAACTCTGCCTCTGCAATTCTGGAGCAGAGCTCCTGTGAGGAGTGTGTTGCACAGTACTGAGTAGTTGGATACACATTTTTAAGTTTCTCCCCCCAAACAGCCAACCAAGGCTGGGTTGTACAACTTTAAGAGGGCATCTGAGCCACAGAAATCAGAGGAAGGCTCCTGAAATCAGGATCAGCTCTTGTCCCTGAATAGATTCAGGCACTGGGGAGATCCCATGTGGGGCTGAAAGAGGTGAGCCCTTCCCAAACGCTGCTTGTGCTGAGCCCTGGGCGTCTTTTCATGACATAATTGGATCACTTGAGCTGTGTTTGCAGTGAAGGGGATAAAATTACCATCTGGAGGTTTGGGGGGGTTTTTGTTTTCATCAGTTATGACCACAAATTAATAATGAGTCTGTAGAGCTGGAGGCAGGTGGTGACCAGAATTGCTGTGGCAGCTCTGTGGGCTGTTTGTGGCACGATCCCCAGGATGGTTTTCGTTGCTGGGTGTTGATGTGAGGTGGCTGAGCTGCCAGCTCGGCCTCCTTTGGCTTTTGCTATAAATTGGTGTCACATTTTGATATCACTGGTGTGATATTTCATTTTTTCCCTCTTCCCAAGGGCGCTTTCCCACAAACTCTGGGCTGTCACTCACTGCTTCACGTCCTGCTCTGGGAGGTTGATGTCCTGGGAAGTATTTTCTCCAAAATATGGAGCATTTTTGTGGGTTTGGGTAGCCAGGCTTCCCAAAGAAGGAGCAGAGGAAGATAAACTGTGAGAGGGGCTAAACGAGAAGGGATGAATTCCTAAGGCAGTTGGAAAATCAAAACAAACACGTTTATCCCTGTTTATTTGTGAGTGTGAGGCAGACCTTATGGAGTCTGAGAGGAGCTGAAGCAAGTGGAAGCTGTGAATTCCGGGGGTTTCTGGCCCCAGCTCTCTGAGGAAGTGCATCACTCATGGTTTAACCTCGCTGGAGCTGAGCTGACTCAGTCTCCTCACTTGGGAAGATGGGAGAGCAGGAATGTGCTGTGAAATCCCCGCCTGCCCTTCCAAAAGGTTTCTGGAAGCTGGAAGGGAAGGCTGGGAGAGGGAAAACTGAGCTCTGTGTGATGCTTTGGGGACACCCAGGTGACACCTGCAGCACCGTTGTGTCCCTAGCCCTCCCAAGGACAATGGTTACAAGCTGCAAAAAAAAGTACAAACAAGGGTGGGCTGAAGGGAGGAACAAGAAGGATGGGACTTCATAATGTGAAGCTGTAACTGGACAATTAAACCCCAATATGCAAATGGACCAAAACTTATAGACGTGTGAGACCTCATGACCGGGCAGCCATTTTGTGACCATTTTGGGCCCATTTTGTGACCATTTTGTGACCATTTTGGGTCCACCTTGGGTGTAGCCCTGGCCAGGCTCTTGTCCTGCCCAAAGTGGATTCTAAAGGCCTTTCAATAAATATCTACTTTATTCTCCAGCTCTGTCCAGTCTCTGTCCCAGCTCAGCCTTCCCAAGGCCTCACACCACACAGAGAGGCCCCGACGTGGTGAGAACAAACCCTGGTGCTCCAAGGGATCCTCCTGTGCTCCCTGTGCCCCTGGAACAGAACATCCCCAGCTCCCAGCTCCTGTTCCAGGGCAGCTCTGAGGGAGACTCCTCACCTCAGGAGCATCCTGAGCCCCGGGGCAGGCAGAGGTGACTGTGCTGTCACTGCTGAGGACACGGGTGTCACTCAGGCCTCCCTCAGCCAGGAGGTGCCTGAGGTGTTCTGGATGATTCCCAACCCAATTCCCAATCCCCCTGCAGGGACATTTTCCTCCTCTCTGCCACTCCCCATCACCGTTAGCTCCTGTGCACTCACACAGGGGGTTGGGAGGGAGGGGGAAATATCCAACCCCCACCAGGAACCTTTCCAGGCTGGAAAACCTGAGTGCTGCGAGCACTCTCCCAAAACCCTTCCCCAAAAAATCCAAAGGGATGCAGGGAAAGCACAAAATTGCCCTTCCCAACTCCAGCTGGCAATTCCCATTGAGAGAAAAGCTGTGGCTCCCTCCTGAGCCCTGGTTTTGGGGAAGGCAGACCCGGCTTAGCCAGGCTGGGAATCTGTTGAGTGTCAGTTCTCAGGGGATTTCTGCCAAGGGAGTCTTCACTTGTGGCAGAAATGCCATAAAAATTGGGGTGTCAGGAGCTGCAGGCCCAGAATTCCATAAAAATCCATGTGCCGGGAGCTGCAGGCCCAGAATTCCATAAAAATTGGGGTGTCAGGAGCTGCAGGCCCAGAATTCCATAAAAATTGGGGTGTCAGGAGCTGCAGGCCCAGAATTCCATAAAAATTGGGGTGTCAGGAGCTGCAGGCCCAGAATTCCATAAAAATTGGGGTGTCAGGAGCTGCAGGCCCAGAATTCCATAAAAATTGGGGTGTCAGGAGCTGCAGGCCCAGAATTCCATAAAAATTGGGGTGTCAGGAGCTGCAGGCCCAGAATTCCATAAAAATTGGGGTGTCAGGAGCTGCAGGCCCAGAATTNTGTAGAGCTGCAGGCCCAGAATTCCATAAAAATCACGTTGTCAGGAGCTGCAGGCCCAGAATTCCATAAGGGGTTGTAGAGCCCAGAAATGCCATAAAAATCCAAGTGCCAGGAGCTGGAGGGACACCAAGCACACCAGGAGTGCTCCCATTCCTCCCTTTTACTCACAAACCACCTCATTCCTTCCTCTCTCCCTGGAAAAGACACTGGGAAGCTTCACCCAAAAGCTGGGTGTCTATCCCAGAACACGAATTTGGAATAGATAATCCAAAGATCTCAAGGAGACCTTAAATACACCAGGAATTCATGCAGGGAAAGGTTACAGATGAAAAAAAAAAATCTATATATCCATCCTGCAAGGCATGTACTGTACAAACATTGTCATGGAAACAGGACTCGGATCTGCTTTAAAGGACAAGTGGGAAGAAAAAGGGGCTGGACTGAACCCAAAAAAAAAAAACCTCCCAGATATCTCAAGGTCTCACAATTTGCCTGAATTTTTCTTCCACTTTGGGGTAAAACCACTGCTCCGATTTGCCATCACTGAGCTGAAAGCTGAAGGTTTGACTTAAATCTGAGAAAAACCATCTCAAAGGGGCGTAAATGTAAAGACAAAAAATACCACGGTCAGTTCCAGCCGTGAAAGGAAAGGGGAAAAAAGGCAAATTTCACTGAGAATCCAACAGAAACAGCTCAAAATAATTCCCATTCCCACTTCTACTCAGTTTTTCCAAATCCACTCCTGATTTCAGCTGGTATTTCTGTTTGTAAGCAAATCAAACCTGCCCTCTCTAAGGGCAAACACTCAAACCCTACTTAAATTTTGGGAGAGCAGGAGGAGCAGCCACAGGCACCCTCTGTGCAGATGTTCCAGCTGCTGAGAGGAAGGAGAAGGAACAAAATCCGTTTATTCCACGAAGTTTCCTTTCCCTGCCCACCACAGAGCAGGACAATTCTCACCTCATGAGTTCATGCCTTGAATGTTTGATATTAAAAATCCACCAAATCGTGATCAAACCACCCTGATCCCTCCAGATGTCCCAAGACAGAGCAGGGAGGAAGTTCAGCCCCTTCAAAGGCTCACGTTGGAAGGAAGGATTTCCACAGCCCCTCTGTGATGTGGGATTTAATTAGAAAGAGGAAAATCTCTGTTCTGTGGAGCTCTGCATGAGAGGGGAAGTGAGAAGAGGGCAAAGAAGAGCCCAAGGGGCAGCTCCAATCTCTGCTCCCTGTGACAGGGACAGGAACCACCGAATGGCTGGAGCTGGGACAGGGGGTTTGGGTTGGATTTAGGGTAAGGTTCTTCCCCCAGAGGGTGCTGAAGTCAGGTTTTACTGAAACCAGGATTTACTGAAATCAGGATTTACTGAATTCAGGTTTTACTGAAATCAGGTTTTGCTGCCCAGGCTCCCCAGGAAATGGGAACATTCCCAAGGCTGCCAGAGCTCCAGGAATGCCTGGACAACACTCCCAGGGATTTGGGGGTGTCTGTGCAGGGCCAGGAGCTGGACTGGATCATCCTTCATCCCTCCCAGCTCGGGGCATTCCACAGTTCTGTGATATGGAGCCAAACCAGGTATTTTTAGCCCAAACCCTTCCAAGAGCTGCTCATCCTCTCACTGCTTCTTCCCATTGATTCCATTTTTAATCATGTCCACACAACTGAACTACTCAATCAATTCCAAAGCTGCACAGGCAGTGGGGCTGAGGAGATCAGAGCAGGAGCAGAGCAAAGGCTGCTGAGGAGGGAGATTAAACCTTCCCATCCTCACAGAGCACAAAGCAACTCCACAGCCACACATCCAGGATTAGGGAGATCCCTCCCTCCCAGCTCTTGCTGCCATCCTGAAACACTTCCAGGATGTGATTTACCCGATGAAAGGTCCAGGCATGCCACAAAGTCACATAAGGAATCTTTTCCTAATGAACTCCCCACTGCAAAATCTCTGAAGCCTTTTGTCCCCTGTCTGTGTCCCAGACAGCTCCAGAGTCTTGGGAAATGCCTGGGAGTGAGGAACTGCTCCCAGCTGGGACCACGGGGAAGGGGCTGAGCTGTTCCCATCACCCACAGGAAGGAAAAGTGGAAATATTTTTGTGGTGTTTAAAGACAGCCACCCATGTGTCCTGGGAATGCTGGGAGGTTTTGCTGGAATCAGGTTTTGCTAAAATCAGGTTTTACTGCAGTCAGGTTTGACTGGAATCAGGTTTTAGTGAAGTCAGGTTTTATTAAAACCAGTTTGTGCTGGAATCAGGTTTTGTAGAAGTGAGGTTTTACTGAAGTCAGGTTTTATTGAAACCAAATTTTACTGAAATCAGGTTTGACTGGATCAGGTTTTGCTGGAATTGGGTTTTACTGAAGTCAGGTTTTATTGAAACCAGTTTTTACTAAAATCAGGTTTTGTTGAAGTCAGTTTTGACTGAAGTCAGGTTTTGTTGAAGTCAGGTTTGATTGGTATCAGGTTTTATTGAAACCAGTTTTTATTGAAGTTGCAGTATGCAGAATTCCACGAAAATGGGGTTGTCAGGAGCTGCAGGCCCAGAATTCCATAAAAATCAGGGTGTGAGGGGCTGCAGTACCCAGAATTCCATTAAAATTGGGGTGCTGGGAGCCACAGGCCCAGAATTACATAAAAAAACAGATTTCAGGGGCTGTGGAACCCAGAATTCCACAGAAATTGGGAACTCAGGGGCTGCAGAGCCCAGAATTCCATAAAAATCAGGGTGTCAGGGACTGCACAATGTGGCCACTTCTCCAAGCTCACAAAACTTTCTGTTCCCAACTGATTTTCCACAAAAAAAATTAATAAAAATCGGGATATCCCTCCTCTGATCCAGCCACTGCACTTTCAACCTGCCCCTGGAATTTCCAGGGGGAATTTCAGGGCTCCAGTTGCTGCTCACACAAATTGCTCCGGGGCTTTGTTGTGCTCTGCTCCACTGCCCTTGCAGCAGAACATGGATTTTCCTGTAAAATATCCAAATTCCAGCTGCTCTGGCCCCGCTGAGGAGCTGCTCATGCGGAATTACAAACATGGAACAAGGAATTTGAATTTTATTTTTTTTTTACCCCTGCTGAATTCCTTCCTTAGCAGCTCCTGAGGACACAAAATGCCATTATTGAAACAACAGGAGGAGATGGTTTGGGATAAAAACACCAGGACTTGGTTGGGAATTTCCACCAAAACACAATTTATGCGATTATTGGAGGGAATAAGTAGATTTTTCCTCCCGTTCTGTGCTCCTGGTTTAATTTTATACCATGAGAGGAGCGGGATAAAAACAATATTCATTATTGCAAAGTGTTTTAAGTGAAAAAAAAAAAAAGATTCCTCTGCTTTAGTTTATAGCATTAAATCTATGAATATTTATAAATATATCACAAAATGTCTGGAATATGAATTCCAGAACAGTCTGGGACCTGGGTCTCTGTCCAGGACACTCTGAAAAAACACAAATCCAACAACTTCTGACACGGCCTGTGGAACAAACTGCCCCCATTTCTCTGGATAATTTTGGAATCACCTCTCTCTGTCAGTTCCATTAAGATTTTGGAGACTCCTGGGCTTCAAATCCTGTTTGTTTCCCTCACACCGAGCAGGGTTTATGTAATTTTTTTTTGATATGAAAGGAGAACTCGACGCCAAACTCCAGGTCCTGGTAAATCCAGGATGGCTCCAAAGCCCATCCCAGACATTCCTGAGCTCCAGCCAAGCCCTACAAAGCAGCACTAAAGGGATTAAAAATCTGCAGGAGGGGAAAATCCACAGAATTCAATGACACAGCCCTGGGAAAAAAAAAAAATAATAATTCCAGCAGCTAAACCAACTGTGAAAGGGATGGAGGGGTTGGGAAGAGGCTGGACCAGGAGATGTTCCCAAATCCAGGGGATAAATAAATGTGGATTTGCACAGGTGGGACACCCAGCCATGGGAAAAACCACCAGAAATGAAGTAAAAACGGGGAGGGAAATGAGAGGAAAAGAAATATTCCTGCAATCTTGCTTCCTCCACGAGGCCAGGGCAAAACAATCACGGAATTTCATGGAATTCCTCAAACAAGGAGATCAAATTTCCACACTCCAGCTCCAGCAGGGCCCAGAAGAAAGTCATGGACTCTGCAGCCAAGAATTCCCGTTCAATTTCAGCTGCTCCATAATAATAAACAAGTCATTTAAGGACAAATTCTTCCTGAAAACCACCAGAAAGAAATAAAAAAGAAAAAAAAAACAACACTATTCTGGAATCATTTTGGATGTCTNTAAATATAGCTAGATATAGAAATTTATTTAATATATGTATTTAATGCATTCATATGGGTATTATGAATGTATTATACATACAATACATTCGTGTATTTTTATTTTCTTGGTATATAAACTGTATATATTCATGTATATTAATATAATGTATATTAAACATCCATTAATATATTAAACAAANACACAGGTGGGACACCCAGCCATGGAAAAAACCACCAGAAATGAAGTAAAAACGGGGAGGGAAATGAGAGGAAAGAAATATTCCTGCAATCTTGCTTCCTCCACGAGGCCAGGGCAAAACAATCACGGAATTTCACGGAATTCCTCAAACAGGGAGATCAAATTTCCACACTCCAGCTCCAGCAGGGCCCAGAAGAAAGTCATGGACTCTGCAGCCAAGAATTCCCGTTCAATTTCAGCTGCTCCATAATAATAAACAAGTCATTTAAGGACAAATTCTTCCTGAAAACCACCAGAAAGAAATAAAAAAGAAAAAAAACAACACTATTCTGGAATCATTTTGGATGTCTGAACGGGTTACTTGGAACCCAATTTTCCCCTGAGCTTTTTTTTTACCCAGCTTCTTTTCTTTTCCCTGAGCTTTTTGTGCAAAGCTGAAAATATCCAGGCGTGCCCGTTTCGGGAATAAAACCAGAGCTGCCAAATTCCCCACCCTCCATTCTCCACTGCTCATTCCCAGCCATGCAGGCCACCATTCCCAGGCACAAATGTGCATTTCTGGGCCTTTTTTCCTTTTTTTTTTTCTTTTTTTTTCTTGGCACCAGGATCTGTTTGGAATTGAATGAGCTCAGATTTTTTTTCCCCTCAGGGTAAAATGG
>VXBB01002552.1:80062-108043 GCA_013399915.1 Illadopsis cleaveri
AAAGAAAAAAAAAGAAAGAAAGAAAAAAAGTCACCAGGGGTGTGAAATTGAGTAAATGGGAAAAAATAAGTTCTTGGAACGCCCTGGAAATCACAGGAGGTTTGTTTATTGCTGCACACAGGGCAAGTGGGGAACAAGAAGCAAGTGTTGGCACAGTGGAGGTGTTGGGATCTCCCAGGAGCCCTCCAGAGCAGGAACTCAGTGTCCTGCAGCCTGGAGAACAGGCACCAGTGTCTGCAACAGTGTGAAACACAAGCAAGGCAGGATGGAGAAGTTCTCAGGCCAGCAGCTCTCTGCCATTCTGGGATTATGGCATTTTACAGCTGGGAAAGCTGATAAGGGATTTGCCCAGGGAGCAGAGCAGCTCCTGGGCTCAGGGCAGGATTGATCCCTGCTCTGGGAGGGATTCCCAGCACATCCCAGAGCTCTGCCTTGTCCCCACAGCCTCTGCTGCACTGCCCAGCCCATGCTGGCACCAAAGCTCACAGAGGGCAGTGCCAGCACTCTGCTCACTGAGTCCAATGGACATTATTAGTTCTGAAGGTTTGGGTCTGTGTTAAGAGCCTTTTGGGACAGGTTCTTACAAGCCATCTCCTCATCACAGAGCAATTGGGTGACAACCAAAAGCCAACTACCAAAAACTCCCTGTGCTGGCCTCAGCCTCCTCAGCCAGCCCTGCTCCCTCCCAGAGCAATCTCAAAATGAGAAGCACCAAGCCAGGGCTATGGGTTGGTTCAATTTCCCTCCTTCCACAGCTGAACAAACCTCATCTCACTCCCTCTGACCCCCAAAAAACTCCCCACTGGGGCTGGAATTGTTATTCCTGCTCAGGAATGAAGGCAGTTGAGTCTGAAATGAGTGACCTGAAGTGGCTGTGACTGTGTCACTTTAAAGAGAATGAAAAAACCCATAAAAACATGATAAACCTGAACTCCAGAGAACATTTCTTAGTGGAGCACTAGTTGGGTTTATCACGAGCCATCTCTGATAAGGAGGAGGGAGCCCTGAGAGCCGCCTGAGGTTGGATTTACCTGCAGGGTGTGCAGGGCTCACAGGCAGCCCTCACCATCTCCTGATGTCTGCCAGGGCTGGGCTCACCTCAACAGCTCCCCTGAAGGAAAACCCAGCCATCAGCTGGGGGGATCTGGGTCACAGGACGTTGGGATTCTAGAAACACCACGACAGAAATGCACAGGGACAATGCCAGAGCTCACTGTCTCCCTCTCCTGTTGCCCTCAGCTTTCTTCATTTTGAGTGTTTGGAATCTTACAAGTAGATTCTCACGCAGCCTCAACATAAACAATGTATATTTTTAGAGATGTTTGTCATATTTCTCCTCTGAGAGGAGAATTGATTGATGGTGGTGTTCACCATCCAGGTTGAAGAGGTGGTGACCTAAATAACCAATCTCTTGCCTTTGTACAAACTGTATATAAGATGGAGTCGGATGAGGAAGAATAGAGAATGTAGAAGAAGAATTTAGAATAAAGTATCATTAGCTTTCCCTTCAACTGCTGCTTCCTGCCTTGTTTCTTCTGCAGGTCTGATCCTTCTACATATAGACCCAAGTGTGGCATCCTGCTCCCCTCTCCCTCAATCCCAGGGACAATGCCAGAGCTCATTGTCTCCCTCTCCCTCAATCCCAGGGACAATGCCAGAGCTGACTGTCTCCCTCTCCCTCAATCCCAGGGTCAATGCCAGAGCTGACTGTCTCCCTCTCCCTCAATCCCACCTGCACACCAGGCACAAGAAGGGCTGAGGGCACAGGCAGAGCCACAGCCCCCCCTCACCCTGACTCACACAGGGAGGGGCTGAGCCACCACCAGCAGCCTGGCTGGCCAAGGCTGCCTGAAACCTGCAGGGCCAAAGGTCAGCAATAAACCTGTCCTGACCCCAAAAAGAGCAGGACACAGGGCAAGGCTGGAGCAAACAAACCATCCTGGAAGGTGCCTTCCAGCCCCGAGCATTTCCTGATTCTGGGAATGGATCACTGGAACAAAAAGCAGCAGCAGCAGCACTCCCAGCCCTGTTAGACCTGATGGGGGGACACAGGGAAGAAATCCCTGGCCAGAGCCTGCCTTGGGGGGCTGCTGGTTCCTCTCAGCCACTTCTGAAAGGCTTGTGCTCCTCACTGTGCCTCAACACACAGAACATCTTCAATCAGCTGGGCTCTGCCTCTGGGAGGGACCTGGGATCCCTGTGCTGCCACCCAGGGCAGGTGAACCCCAGCAGGAGAGGCTGAGGGGAGAAGTTTTGTGCATTTTGCTGTCAGGGGTCAGAGCAGAGCCCCACGAGCTCCTGCTGCTGCCTCAGCCAGGCCAGGGCACGCCCCAGCCATGTCGTGCACAGACTCCCACTGCAATCCCAGAGGCTTCAAACAATTCCATCAGTGTGGAAATGGAAGGTGAAGGACACCACGATCCTCCCCAGAATTTCCAGGCACTACTTAAACGTTACCCCAAAACAGCCCTGCCTCACTCACCAGCAGCAGCCAGGGCTCACAGAGCCATCAAAAGCTGTTCCAGGGCAGAGTCTTAATTAAAATCCAGTAGGTGCTGCCCAATTACAGAAAATCTTTCTACATTTAATCCACTTCACACACCTTAATTTAAAGGAAGACTCCCAAAATCCCAGGACCTGAAATCCCATCCCATTCCAGCCCTGCCATGGGCAGGGACACCTCCCACTATCCCAGGGTGCCCCAAGCTGCCCTCGGACACTTCCAGGGCTGGGGGTTGTCAGGCTTTGCTGGGAGATTGTCCCTACAAACGTGGTTAATCAGCAGTTTGAGGGAAAACAAAAACAATTTGGGGAGGAAAATATTATTTGAGTAACAGCAACACCTTCAGAGACCCAGCCTGTGTGTGTCACCTCACACCTGGGAGAGCAGAAGGGAGAGGAGGTCCTTGAACCCCTAAACCAGGACAAAACTGCTCCATCCCCATCTCTGAAGAGGCTGCCAAAATATCCGAGCCAAGCCTCCTCCTCAGCCCACAACATTCCACACGGTGCCAGGGAAAAAGCTCCCACTCTGATTGAATCAGCTGCTTTTATCACTCCTCCTGATGCACCCTCTGCTAATAAATATGGAAAAACTGAATCGAAATTGCAGAGCCCTGCTGCAGTTGCATTAACTCCATTACCTCTCCCAGACTTTCAGCTCCAGTTTCATCAATTATCCTGCAGACTGAGTTTAAACACTCAGCACTTCCTCAGAACAAACCAGGGACGCTGCTGAAGGGTCCTGGAGCTGCTGGAGCAGCTCAAACACGGCTCTTCCCAGAGAGAAAAAAACCCCAAATAAAGTGGATTTTATCCTCCAAAGCAGAGAACATAAATTTCAGCGGGGTTTTGTTGTGTTTCTTTTCCCATGGAGTTAATGGGAAGTGACAAAAGGCTCTGCTGAGGGGGAGAGGGAGGCAGGGCTCCGATGTTTACTAGAGGTGACAAAGGATTTAGCTGGCCCTCTGCTTTATTTATCCTTCTCCTTAGCAAAATGAACCGTAGTCACCTTGGAGACACGAGACAGTGACAAAGGAATATGTCACTGGACCAGAGGTGACTCAACACAAACTCCCAACACCAGCTCTGTGCATTCTCAGCTGACAGAGGTTGATTTTCCAGGAATTTCTTTACCAGGACACAACCCCAGGATGATGTTTCACCCCCGATTTGCATCTCTGCAGGCCACAGGAACACTGGGAGAAGAGCTCTCTCCTCCCCAGTTCCCTTTGTCCCTTCCTCTCCTCCTCCCTTTTGCCGTCTTTAAGATCAAAAGCTTTGTGCTCTTGATTGGTAATTAAGTACAAGTCACCCAGGCTGCTTTTTCAAAGAGTAATTAAAAGGTTATCACGAGAAACATGCAAGGTGCAGGTAATTCCTGGTGCAGCTGTAATTAGGTCAGCCCGGAGATAACTGGGCTCTTATCACAGGGATCACATCGTTCCTGAGTTCAAACAAAATCCTGAAACTTTCCCTCAATTAAATATGGCCCAAGATGTGGGTTTGAATTGCTCACGCAGCAGATTGGTGGCAATCCTTCTCCTCACTCCCGTTATAAATGCACATTATAAAGTTGGCTTTTCACAAATATTAAAGTGAATACTCTATGTATAATTGTACTGTATTATCTTTTATTAATAGAGTTTAGAAAGGTGATAAATGCATATTTTCTCATTGTAACATACTGTTAACGGTAAAAAGACCAGGTTTATNCCCAGCTGGAACTGTTGCTTTTCTGTCTCCTAAATGTCTAGTTTTTATTTTTTATTAAACTTACATATTTTTCTAAGAAAGTGAGGCTCGTTTTTCACACTCCTGTCAGGAAGGAAGGATGAGGGTTTGGAAGCAACTTGAGGAGACACTGACATGTGGGAGCTGCAAGGGGAGCTCCTGTGCCAGCAGCAGGATTTCTCTGCAGTAATAACTGCAAAGGTTTCCCCAGACCCTGCACGCTCTGCGGGCACGGGAATTCCTACAAAATCCTCCTCAGAACGGGCGGGTTCCTCCTCCCAGCTGTGTCAATAAACACCGAGTGACACCCGTGCAAAGGCAAAGGCGCTGCCGAGGCTCTGGGAGTTGTTTTTCTCTGCATGCACAGCCTCCAAACAAACGTTTTCTCAGGCAAATAAACTGAAACATTTTGTTTGAACAGGGGAGAGACCAGAGGACGACACAATTCCCTGCCCACAGCAGGCAGGAAGGGAAGCCCAAGGGTTGGAAGAGTCTGAGAAACCCCAGCGTGGCTCAGCACATTTACAAGTGAGGAGTCTCTGCTGGTGGAAACATCCCATGTTCTTCTCCCCTGGGTTTCCCAACGTAGTTTTGAACATCTCTCAAAGGGAGGAAAAAAAAAATCTGATTTTCTAAGTTGACCACTTCCATTTGGAGTGTAAATTCACCAGGTCTCACAGGCAAAGCAGAATTAGGGAGCTACAAGGACTGACTCACAGGGAGACTGTAAATGTGTTTTCCCCGGATCTGAGTACAAGCCCAAAGCTTCTAATCAGGGAGTTTGCAAGTGATTTAAGATTCTCACATTAAAAGAGTCCTGCAAATCATCAGCAGATGAAGAGGCTGGGGGAAGCCACGTGGTTCTGTCACTGCCCACTCTGGGGATGTCATGGAACAAGAATCTGACACAAAGAGGTGATGCCTTAAGTTTTANCCCAAGGTGTACCTTAAAGGCCTTTTAATAAATATCTACTTTATTCTCCAGCTCTGCCCAGTCTCTGTTCCAGCTCAGCCTTCCCAAGGCATCAGAGGCGCAGAGAGTCTCCCAAATCCCACAGCAACCCCAGAGCCATAAATAACCCCAAGGATTCAAATTGCAGTCAGGTCTGTGCTGAGCTCCTGAGCCCAGCACAGTGGGGAGGCAATCAGGAAGGGAACCTGATTGGAGCGGCCTCGGAACAATGACACAATCACCAGGCACAATGGGAACTGGGAAAAGAATGTTCTGGAATAACTGCAGGGCTCCACATGACTCCCTGATCCCACAGCAGCTGGGAGCTTGAAGGAAGAGCATTTGGGACAGTCTGGGCTGGCATACTGAGCTCAAGAGAAGGGGAAGTCCTGGACAAGAACCAAATCCTGATGTCCCTCATCAAGGAAAACTCTGCAGCCACCACAGCACTCAGGTTTCATAGAAAATTCCCCCACAGTGGTTCCTGCTGGAAAAGCCAGGAGCTGGGAAAATTCTAGTGCACAATGAGGAATGGGTTCCAACTGAACAAAGAGAAAAATTTAGTTATATTTAGGTGATACACATGGGAAAAAATCTTTCCCTGTGAGGGTTGGGAGGCCCTGGCACAGGCTGCCCAGAGAAGCTGTGGCTGCCCCATCCCTGAAGTGTCCAAGGCCAGGCTGGAGCAACCTGGGATGGTGGGAGGGGTCCCTGCCCATGGCGGAGGATGGAATGAGATGGAATTTTCAGTTCCCTTCCAAACCCAACCCATTCCAGGATTCTGAAAACCCGATTATTGGAGAGAAGCTGAAATAGCAAAGGCTTGGAAACGAGCTCTGATTTTAGCAAACAAAGCAAAGTCATGGCACTGAGAGATGACAACAGCCCTGGATGTCTAAATTAAGGCACTGAAACCCATTTAATATTCACGTCCTCATCACAAACACGCAATGCAAATTCCCTAATATCCAGTAAAGCTGTTTATTAGCAAATGCCTCATTGGATTAGGGCTGCTCTTATTCTATTAGGGAACCTTCACACCACATTAAATTGCAAGACAAGAGGGTGTTTGCCAGCACACGATGAACACAACATTAACCCCTTCCCAGGAAATCCTGGAGTGGTCTGGGTTGGGAGAGACCTGAAATGCATCGGGGATGCTCAAAAATACAAGTTTGAGAGGGGAAGAAGCAAAGAAATCCAGTTGTCCCTTCTTTTCCCCTTGCTCACAGCTCATTTTGGGTGAGCTCTGATGAGTGACACGTGGCCATCCATCTTCAGGGCTGCGCCTCGGTGATGAATGGAGAACATTTGGAAAGCAGGCAGGAAAAAGAAAGCAAAATTGATGGCCATGAGAAAGAGAAAAAAGGGAGAAAGAGGGAGAAAAAAAAAGTAACCCAGTGTTAGGCAACAGTTAAAGAGTTTCATGAGGTGAGATTGATGTACCAGAAATAATACCTGGGATCTCCTGAGGTGGAAGGGACCCACAAGGATCAAGGGACACCCCAACAATCCCACCCTGTGCATCAGAGCATTGCTCAAACACTAAAACTGCTGAACAAAGAGATGAAACAGCCCAAAGGAGCCACCTCCAGGTTCAGAAGTTACTAATCCAGCAATCTCCAAGGGAAGAAAGCTCATGCCCACAATGCAGGAGTTCATCTTTTACTTTGCTAAGCCCTAAGTGCTCTCAGACCTCTAGAAATCCCTCTCTTTATTTCCCCCCTTTATTTCACTTCCCTGCCCTAAATACATTCCATTTCCTGAACTCCTCCTCAGAGGTAGAACATTCATTTCCACGTGGCTTTTACTGCTAGTTCCACCCCCCAGCTCACATCCACCTACCCGAGGTGCACCTGAACTTCACCAGGGATGCAGAGGAGGGACTTTTTCTCACCTTTTTCCTCCCCTTCCCCCAGTGCAGAGCCACAAATCCCCAGGGCAGAGCCCCAGCTCAGATTTTCTGCTGCTTTTATTTACAACCAGAATATTCCTGTGAGTATCTCAGAGCAGCATTAACTTCTCACTACCCAAACTTCCCTGAGCTGGATTTTACCCCCAATTTTCCACCTTTCCATTATCCCCAAAGCAAAGCACTGAACCTCCTGATTAAACGCCGAGGTCCCATAATTAAAGTGATTCTCGAGCACAGTTGCCAAATGAGGAGATGATTTATTTGCATAACTGAAATAATCTACATAAAGAGCTGATTTCCACCAGGGTGCAGCTCAGATGCTCCACTCGGGTTTAGACGAGACACTGAGGTCAATGGGTTTGTCCTGAACTCGAGTGGTTTGAAGGAAAATCGATTTCCAGAGCTCCAGCATTCTTGCTGAGGGATTCAGAGCCTGGGTTCATTTTTTGAGTGCCTCGCTGACAGGCTGGAGCTGCCACCAGCACCTCCAGTCGTGTCCCCAGCTGAGAGGGCTGAGATCACGACTGCTCCACAGCTGACACCTCCCAGAGCAGCTGCTGCCACAGCAACACATCCAAACCAGCCTCCCACAAAACTTTTTTTAACACTGAAAGCCTCATTTGAGAAGCCACGGGGAGTTTTCCTACTGAACCAGATTCCTGAACGTTTCTAACCCCTGGAGACAGACGTGAGGAAATGCAGCCCTGGCTGGCTGCTGGGTGGGTTGGGAGGTAAGGAACAGCCCAAATTTTGGGGGGAAACCCACAAAAAACCTTTGGCAGAGCTATCACTGAACCCCACAGCCCAGCCTCCCACTCCGGGAGTCTCGTTTTGGACTGAGGGAAACTCTCTGCACATTAACTCTGCTTCCCTCCTGCTCCATTTGCTAATTAACTCCTCTGGATGTCTGGGATGAGCCTTGATAAATCATTTCTGTCAGGCGTTCAGAGAAACATTTCAAGCCTTATCAGAGGTAAGAAATCAAAACAACTGTAAGAATTGCTCACGGAGAAGCACTCCCAGTTTATTGCAGCATAAACATCCAAGGCCAGATTTAATCCCAGCGGCAGGAAGGGGAACATGTTTATAAACATCACTGTAATGAACACTGTACCTCGTTCTCAGATTCCCCTGCTGAGGCAGCCCATCGTAGATGGATAATACATCAAAATCTTCCTCTAATGCAAAGGACTGGAAAACAAGCTGTATCCTGTTCTGCTCCTCAGCAGTGATTGTCCACGTGCAGTTTGCATAATTGGGGTATCCATAGGGAAAGCCTGGGCTCTGTATTGTCCCGTTTGGGCCCTGCAATGTGTGACTGCAGTTCTGGGCTGGCGAGAGAAAAGACAAAAGCACAAAGTCAGAGGGTGTCAGGTGAACAGGCAACGTCCTCACCATCCCAACAGAGCACACAGGGCTCTTCCCACCAGGTTTCTTTGTCCCAAGAAACAGGAGAAAGTAAAATCTGAGGATGAAACTTCGGCTTCCTCCCCGCAGGGATGTGGAGCCCAAAGCCCCAGACACATCCTGGGCTCTGCTGCCAGCAGCTGTGAGCACAGCTGGATCCACAGCTGCTGCCTGGCCCTGGGGACAGCTCCTTCCTCAGCCCCCCTTCCCCAGCACAGCACCAAACCCAGAGTTCTCCCATAACACTCCGTGCATTTGGGATTTCACCTGTGCCAGGTCACACAAACGCACAGGGACAATGCCAGAGCTGAGTGTCTCCCTCTCCCTCAATCCCAGGGACAATGCCAGAGCTGAGTGTCTCCCTCTCCCTCAATCCCAGGGACAATGCCAGAGCTGACTGTCTCCCTCTCCCTCAGTCCCAGGGACAATGCCAGGGCTGACTGTCTCCCTCTCCCTCAATCCCACCTGCACACCAGGCACAAGAAGGGCTGAGGGCACAGGCAGAGCCACAGCCCCCCCTCACCCTGACTCACACAGGGAGGGGCTGAGCCACCACCAGCAGCCTGGCTGGCCAAGGCTGCCTGAAACCTGCGGGGCCAAAGGTCAGGAATGAACCTGTCCTGACCCCAAAAAGAGCAGGACACAGGGCAAGGCTGGAGCAAACAAACCATCCTGGAAGGTGCCTTCCAGCCCCGAGCATTTCCTGATTCTGGGAATGGATCACTGGAACAAAAAGCAGCAGCAGCAGCACTCACAGCCCTGTTAGACCTGATGGGGGGACACAAGGAAGCTTTGGGGGGCTGCTGGTTCCTCTCAGCCCCTTCTGAAAGGTTTGTGCTCCTCACTGTGCCTCAACACACAGAACATCTTCAATCAGTATCTCTGAGGAGCTGCTGCAAAGCTGCATCTTCTGAGAACAAAACCTCCTCCTGTAACACCAGTGAAACACCTAAAACCCCCCTCCAATCCAGGGCAGTACCTGGGACACTGCATCCCAAAGATAAATGATATACCCTGACAGAATAAATGAGATTTCCCTCTCTCTGGGGACACAGGTACATGAATGTGTTTTTGGAATAGCTCAAATGACAAATTCCCTTCAGTGTTTTCCTCTCCCTTCACTGCTCCTGTACCTGGGGGTCTTTGGAATTCTCCCCGAACTGGCCCAACCCTCCCTGCTTTAGTGGAAGAATTCCTCCACACAAAGCCAAATTCCAGACGGCTGGAAGGGTCAATGTGGTGGCCCAAAAGCTGAGTTTCACCTTTTATCCTCAGAGCTGCTGACCCCTGCCTCTTCTCCAGCTTTTCCCACCCATGCTGGATTGTTTACCCTGCTGATGGGGACAACAGAGGCTTTCAAGTCGAAATGCATTAGAGTAGAAATTACTTCTTTGATTTCTCCTTGTCCTTTTTTTTTTTCTTCTTCTTCTTTTTTTTCAAAGACAGCAAAGGCATTTGCACTTCTGAGTGCCAAGCAGCTACAGGTACAGAACTGCAGAGTGGTGCTCATTAAAGCCAATTATAATTAGATTGACCTACTTTGGGTGCAAAAAACGCTCAGTGGAACTTTTCCTTCCCCCCCCCACAAGACGGAGTTCGTGGTTTTTTATGAATCTAAACCGGCCCATCCTATTTACTACCCGGAGAAGCTTTTTGTAGCACGTTTATCTGATCAATGAGAGGCAGGACAGCCCCACAATCCACCAGGGATGAAAGGGAGGGAGGCACAGGATTCCTTGACGGGAGTATTTTGCATTTCTGTAGCACCTGGCAGCTGCCTCTCTCAGGGCTTTTTGTTGCTGCATCAGAGAGTAATCCACCTCCCTCCTCCACCTGGGCTCCATTTGCTTTGGGGAGTTCACTGGAAAAGCCATTTGCTCAGTGCCAGAAAGCTGCACAGGACTGGGAATATTCCTGTGATCACAGAGGAGTGAAATGAAGCCCAGTTTGGTTTAACAACTCAAAATCCACGAGCTCAGGTCTCCAATTCCATCGAATCCTTTCTCCAACCACAGCGACGCTCGATAGGCAGCGCAGGGGGAATATTGAACTGTCCCTCCTGCTCATTTTTATTTTAATCAGAAGTTCAGCAGAACAATTTAAGGCAAATGGGAAATTAAAGAGGCTGTATCTCTCCATTTCCTGATGGTATAAAAGCTACCAAGGCTGCACGAAGCTCAGGAAATAAATTCAAGGTCAGAGGCACCATGATCCAAACACTTCCAAGGTCATACGGAAGCTCCAAAATCCACAAACTCAGCCCATCCTTCCACAACCAGTGCCTGTGCCACAAATGGCCATAAATCTATCTGAAAGGGCAAATAAATAATAGAAAAATAAGGCAGAGTTTTATGATGCATCCAATCAATCCACTGAAATATTTGCATGTTCACGATGTTGACCCAGAGGTGCTCCGGGCACAGATAAAAGGAAATTGCTTATTGCAAACAAAGAACAGCTTTGCAAAAGCTGCCAAACTGGGCAGTAATATATTCTGTAATAGCTGTAATAGCAGGGAACTTCATTTATATTGGACATTGCTGGAAAAAGTCATCAGGCACAGAAAGAAATCCGGGAAGCTGAGGGAATTTATGTGTTCTATCATTTGCTTCCAGGTCTGAGTTAGTTCAGCTCATCCTTGACTGACAAAACCTTATCTAAAATTCAGAATTTCTCCTGTGAAGATTGCAGAAACAATTCCCTTTATCCCTCTGGCCCAGGAGCACAAATAAGTAGAAAGATATGAAAGGGCAGCGCTGGTGCCTGGGCTGGGAAGTTCCAGGTGGATTTGGGGTTGACAGAGGACAATTCTCCCAAAATTTCTGGCACATTCTGCCCAACCCAAAGTCTGACAAGAGGCACCTTCAACTCCTCACCCAGAGATGAGAATGTGCTGCATCATCCCCCCGTCAGCTTTGCTTTTCACCCCAGCTCAGGCGTGTTCCTGTGGATTTTGCAGCTCCTCATCTCTCATCCATGGGCTCACATTCCTGAGGGTGGGCTCATCACAGGGATGGGTTTGTGGGCATTTGTCCCATTTGTGATGGAGAGAAAACAGAGCAGAGCCCAAGCTGGGCTCTGCCAGCACCTCCTCTCAATTCTGGAGAGTGGTTTGTTGGGAGTGGAGCCCTGAAATGAATCCCTCAGTGCTGCTTTACTGCAGGAAATTCAGACAAGGACAACGATGTCCCCACACCTGGCACTGCTCAGAGCCTTCCTCCAAAGGGATCCCAATCCCAGGGCAAGGAAAAACCATGACCCAAAGAACCACAAAATTATTTAGGCTGCAAAAGACATCCAAAAATCACTGAATCCTTTAAGGAAACCCACGGCAATTTGGGAAAACATCTTTATCTGGGACACCACCAATTCACTGAGGGTGACTCAGTTTGTCAATTTTTTCACACCTTGATTGAACCAAGTGCACCAAGTCTCCACTTCCAACAGTTCTTTTGTGCAACAGGCACTCTGAACAATCCCCAGACTAACTGGCTTCACCCTGGGCTCCTCACGAGGGAAATGATGGAATATTTACTCTGCAGTGCTCTCACAGAAGAACTGAACCACTGCCCAGGGCAGTTTGTAACACACACTTTAATCCACAGGGTACAAAACTTAATGTGACCAGACACTGCAGCACTGAAAAATAAATATCAGCTGAGCAGAGGAGAGTTCCAAATCCCCCCCAGGCTGCGCTGTGGGGCTGCCATGAAGAGAAAGGAAGGGTGGCAGGAGCAGGAACAACATCCTTGTGCTCCAAACCAGAGTTCTTCTGACAGGATGAGCTCCAGCAGTGGTGCCAGAGGCTCGTGGGAGGTTTAGTCCCACTGTAAATCCAAAGTCATCTCGACACACGAGCCAGGACCATTCTGGTGCCAGTCAGTGCAGATTTAGGGGGGCCCTAAAGCAGCAGGGCTGGCTGGGCTCTGGGGCAGCACCAGCTCACCCCAGTCACTGCAGTGGGGCAGCTCCTGCTACATTTTGTAATGTAGGATAGTTAACAATTGACAAAGTTTTTAAGAGGGTTTTCTTCCTGGTTGTACCGAGAGGGGGAATTGTAGGAAACAGAGAAAGTTAAAAGAGCTTCACTGTTAAAATTTTCTATTATGTTCCTTAACATATTTTTCTGCTTGCTAAGGCCTAACCTTACACACCACAAAAACACAGTCTGATTGTTCTATGTCCTCATTCTTGTATCTTTTTAACTCTACATCCACACTGCTATCAAAGTTTTCTGCTTTTTCTATTTCCCACACCAACATCCTCAGGGTCCCAGAGGCGGCAGTGGGGACAGTCACTGCACAGTGACCAAACCCACCAGGTTATGTGCATGAAAAACAGGAGAGTCAACCCCTGAAGAACACTCACAGCAACAGGATTTTGTTATTCCCCTCAAATAGGCAACACTTCAGGCCAGGAATGAGCTGATGGGGAATTCCAGCAGCTCCAGGCTGAGATAAACTTGAACATCCCAACCGTGTCACTACAAACCTCCCCCAAGTTGTCAGGAGGTGAACAACAATAACAAACAAAGGCGCTGTCTGACGTGACAAGTGCAGAGGAAACGAGTAGGAAAAAATCATCTTCCACCTACTTGCAATTCCTTAAACTGAAATCCCAGGCCAGATCCAGGGCGGTGTAAACCCAGGGAGAATTGCAGCTGTTGGTTTACACCGTGTTATTATCCAAGGAAGCAATGAGAGAGAGAAGGAGACTGAATTTATCTCTGAAGTGCTTCCTGAAATACAAGCCGCTGCACTTTGTTCCTCGGCAGAAACAAAATCTAATTTAGCAAACGCTGATGCATGGTCACTGCACAATTCCGTGGGAACAAACATCAAATCATGCACAGTGCCTTGCTCTCAGCAGCATCATTTCTGGAGGATCCACGGCTGCCTCCTCCCTAATGCAGCAGTTTGGGGTTTTGCCATTTGCTGTAGTTACTGTTACTGTTATTCCGTGTTGTTCTACAGCCCATTCCAGCAAACGCAGGCATATAAAAAACCCCCTTTCCCCAGGCAAACTGAAATCCACATCCAAACACTGAAATCTCAGGGGCAAACGCTGCTTGTCCAGCAGCACCTCCAAGGTTTGCTCACTCACCAAACCCACACACACAGATTCCTCCTCACTGTTTGCTCTGCCTTCTAAATAGGAAAAAAAGCGTTCCTTTGCCCATTGTTTAGTGTTGTGAATCATTTATCAGGCACTAAAGATGCCTCCTTACACGGTGGTTTAGCAAGTCATTACAGCTGATCACAAACAGGGAGTAGTTTACTCCCAGCCCGGCTCTGACTCTCCGGCTCACCCAATTTCACTGAGCAAACAGGGAAAGCACCTCCACGTTTGATCAATCCGAGCCTTGCTGCCCTCAGGATTCACCTTCTCCGAGCTGGAGCTTAACCTCCAGTCTCCTATCAAAGCCTGCTGGGTAATAAATAATGCAGAGTCATTCCATTAACTATAACTTAATCAAAAGCCCGTGGATCCAAGAGCATCATCAAGGGGATGATTTCCATCTCAGACAGCCCGAGCCCCGCTCCCCTCTGAGCACGGGGAGTGATGAGCTGGGCAATGCAAGGGCAGAAAAAGTGCATTGGAGCTGAATTCAGCTCCTGCCAGCACTGCCAAGCCCGGGAAGAATCCAAAGCCCCAGCTCAGCTCAATGAGGATGTCCAGGTTTGCAAAACTCCACAAATCCCCAAACACCACGGTTCTGTGGGCACACACAGCCCAGGAGTCCCTCACTCCCCCCTGCCACCCCTTTGTCCCTTTTAGTGCTGCCCAGGCTGTTATTGCAGAGCTCCCACACCTGCCACTGCTCCAGCCCAGCAATTCCATTTTCAGGCCTTCCCAAGCAGGAAGAAGAGGAATAAAGAATGCCAAAGTTATCCCCACGTGTGCTCTCCCTTCCTTTCCCAATCAAAAATGTTGTCCTGGACAATCATGAAAATTTCCTACACATGTCTGGGATTCCACAAAAGCCCCAGGTGAGCCACCACACACCTGAAAACCACCAACACCCGCTCAGGAAAAGGGAGTTTGGAAATTCCAAGTGTCACTGCCCCGACACTGCTCTGTCATCCCATGACATTCCCAATGTGTCTTCCAAACGACACTTTTGTAGTTCAGATTAGGCAAAACCTGGACAAAAGCATCCCAGCTCTGCCTTTTAGGGATCCATGTCAGATCCACCCTGTTATTGCTTCAGACCATGGAATTTTCTCCTCCTTCCTGTTATTGCTTCAGACCATGGAATTTTCTCCTCCCTACGTGGCCTCAGAGAAAGGTTCATTCTGCCCAGACAGGGGATTTTCAACCTCATAAACCCTCTGGGGATGTGTGAAAGGCAGGCAAGGGAAGGAGAACAGACACGAGGCTTTTTCAGTTCTCTAGAAATGCCACGAGCATCTACAGAGAAAGAAAGGTCCCAAACATCGGGAACGCTGGAACCTCCAGACCCAAAAATGTTGGAAAGCACAATTATGGAATAAATGAGCCCAATCTGTTCAATGCTTCCCTCTTCAGTGATGCTTCCGACCCCCTGGTGGAGTTCTGGACTCTGCCCAGCTGTTCCACATCTGTCCTGAAGTGTCACATCAAAAACTGGACACTGAGCCCAAGCCCAGCTGGACACTGGGGTGGGTGGATGTTCATTCTGCATCACCCCGATGTTGGGACCTGTCACCTCCACTGCCACATTCCCTCCTCTCCTCCAAGCCAACCCTCTTGGAAAAAAAGTCTTTCCAGCTTTGTCATCCTTTGGGTTTGAGTTCCATGCCTGAGCCTGAGGAGAGCACAGAGCTCAGAGCAGCTCTGACAAGCAGCAGAGAAAAAAAACCCAGGAAATGTCCAGCAGCAGGTGACATCCAAAAGCCTTCCAGGGAGGGATGTGACATCCCAGGAACATGACACTGCACAGATGTCCTGTCTCAGCAGAGCATGGCAGCACCCTGACATGTGGAGAGGCCAGAGATTCCGGCTGCTGGGAAGGACTGGGGAGGAAATGTTGCCATGGGTGGTGCTGGGAATTGCTGGGGGAGTCGCTGGTCCTAAAAGCAGCTGCCAGATTTGGGCCTCCAGTCCTCCTGCACTCACAGTGTCACCCCAATCCCCCCACTGCTGCTCCCTCATCCCTCCCCAAATCAGGATCAGAGAGGCAGTGGAAAGGTAAAAGCCAGAAAACTTGTGGGTTGAAATAAACAGTTTAATAGGGAAAGCAGGACTTCCCCTTCTCTTGAGCTCATGACACCCAAATGCTCTTCCTTCAAGCTCCCAGCTGCTGTGGGATCAGGGAGTCATGTGGAGCTCTGCAGTTATTCCAGAACATTCTTTCCCCAGTTAGGAAGAGAAATGCCATCATTCCAAATGTCCCCTCCTTTGTCCACTCATTTTATGTCACACGGTCTGAGATATCCCAGTGGTCAGTTGGGGTCACCTGTCACTGCCAGGTCTCCTCCCAACCTCCCCCACACTCCCAAATCCCTCCCCAGGGTGCCCATGAGAGGGGCAGGAAAGGCCTTGGCTCTGGGCCAGCTCAGCACTAACAAAACCCCTCTGTATCATCAACCCTGTGCTCAGCACAAACCCAAAGCACAGCCCCAGAGCAGCCCCGGTGGAAAATCACCTCTAGCCCAGCCCAAAGCAGCACATCCCAGCCCTAATTCCATGCCCAGAGCCCACATTATCCAGCACAACTTCATTCCCACCACTCTCCTTCCCAACTTTTTTTGTAACAACAAAAATCCTTCCCATCATCCCTGCAAAACATCCATAAGGAGTCCATGGAAAGTCTGTTGGATTCATTGAATTCATGATTTTAGCTCCATCTGTTCTGGTGGAATCAACTCCACCCCAGCTGAAGCAGCTCAGGGAAGGGAGAATGTGGCACAAATGTCCTGAGTGTCCCCTGTGCCACCCCTGCCCTGGAATGCCCTGGGAACAGGAGGGGTTCAGCCCTCCCGGCCCTCAGCGCTGTTTGTTTAAACCCAGATCGTTATCAAAGGCATCCTGGTGTCCCGCTGCCTCCCACCAGGGGCTCGCTGTGCCATTCCCAATCACTCCAGCAGATTTATGGAGCACTCTGCCATCTGCAGAGCTCCCGGTGCAGCCGGAATCAGAGCAGGTGAGACAACGGGACAAGGGTTTGGGAGGGGAAAGGGAGATGGATTCCCTCCTGTTCTCCTGCTGGAAGAGGAGGCAGGAGAGCTCCAGGACTAATAATGGGAAACACTAAAAAATTCAGCATAGCACTGACAGTGCTCTCAGAGCATGGCAGAGACTCTTTGACCTGTCCAGGACAAATATCCAGACTTATCCAGATAAATATCCAGATTTATCTATCCAGGATTGCATAGAGCCCAACACCCCACCCCCTGAGCTTTCTGCAGGCACAGCAAACCAGCCAATTCCTCTGACTCCTTGCTGGACCAGACAAAAAAGTGACAAAAGTGACTTTATTTCGTGCTTTCTGCGTGAGAACAAGGGACATTGGTTCTGCCAGGCCCACTGATCTCCACAGGGCTCTAAGGCACCTTGGCTGAAGGAGTTCAGACATTCACATCCCAAAAAACCCAAGCTACCAAAAAACCTGGATGCCCCAGGAAGAGACCCATGCTTTGAACACTTCAAAAATCAAATTAAGCAGCCCCAGTTGATAAGGCCTTAAACACAATCTCAGCTTTCTACCCTCTCCACTTCTCAGCAAATCCATTTCTTGGTACAGATGTTCCACATGTCAAGTCTGGCCCCTGTGGCACTGCAGCAGCTTCAGATTCAGGTGAAATCATGGAGCTGTGTCACAGGAGCTGTGTCACCATCCCCAGAATCCACCCAGCCCCGAGCACAGGCTGGGCTGGAAAACTCCTGTAAAGCTTCCAGAGCCCCCCACACCCCGGCAGGGTTTCACTCCCAGCTCCCCTGGTTTGTGCAGGGCAGTGGCAGAAAGCTGCTGGGGGTGTTGAAGGAAGCCTGAAGGTCAGGGGATGAAGCAGCATGCTTTGGAAGCCTTGGAAAAGCAGCAGCAGCAGGATGGTTGATCCCAAATTACCATTCCAGAGGCAGCCGGGGCCGCGGCATCGCCGCTGCTGCTCTGACGTGTCCAGGCTCAGTTGCTAAGCACAGGCACACAGGGAGCAGCTCCAGAGCTCCCTGACAGGCCTTGGGAGAGGAAAGGACAGGGAGAAACCCCCCCTGGGTTTATAAATACACAGAAATTTCTCTGTATGCTGAGCCATCAGGGACAGGGTTCAGCGATGTCAGGCACACAAACCAGCTGCGGTCATCAAGTCACGGATTATTTCCTTCCCTTCCTTCCCTCCCTTTCCTTCCCTTCCCTTTCCTTTGCAACGTTCCTGCCTCTGGATTTCAGCAGCTCCAGCTCTTTGGGGCTTTCTGCCCAAGCCCTGGGAAGTGTGGAAGAAGCAGCAGGAGACACAAGGAACTGCTGCAGCCAGCCCAGAGTGATCACTCCTGTCCACCAGCCTTAAACACCCAATTTGAACCTGAATTTGAACCTGAATTTGAACCTAAATTCAGCCCAGGGCAGCTCAGCAACAGAGATCACAGAATCACAGAATCACAGAATTTCTAGGTTGGAAGAGACCTTCAAGATCATCCAGGCCAACCCATGCTCCAACACCTCAACTAGATTACGGCACCAAGTGCCACATCCAGTCTTTTTTTAAACACATCCAGGGATGGTGACTCCACCACCTCGCCGGGCAAACCATTCCAGTACTTTACCACTCTTTCTGTGAAAAACTTTTTCCTGACAGGAGTGTTTTAGGCCAAGCCAGAGGCTGCAGGTGTGTCCAGGCCACAGGAGCAGAGCAGCTCATCCACGTGCTTGGAATGAAGGATTTTATCAAGATGCCAAAATCAACCACCCCCAGGATGTGCAGGAAGCTTCTTAAACAGCAACAGTGGCAATTCAGGATAAAGCCACAGTTTGAGGCCATTTCTTTCCAAACCAATATTATCTGTTTAACACTTTTTCCCATTCTGTTTTACCTGGCCTGAATGGATTTAGAGAGGATAATTTGATGCCCTTCCTGTTTTCCAGGCCAAGTAAGTGCTGTGCTTTCATTCCTCTAGGATTCACCTCTGATCATCCTCAGAATTCTCGTCCCACTTGGAATTCTTCTGTGCCAAGGACATCAAACCACCTTAGTCATTCCTACAAAGGTTCCTCAACACCTCATGAAAACCTCGATCACCTCTTCCTCATCTCTGCTGGAAAAAAACCCTTTGGAGCTGTCCACACACACAATGAAGATTTTCTCATTCACAATCCAGAAAATCCTGGGATTTTTTTTTTTCAAGATTGCTCTTGGATTTCACAAGAGCTGCTTCAAAACTCCGGGACTTTCACACTCTAAACAAAGGGGTTTTTTCCCAACCCACACTTCCAGCAGTCACTCATTAACCACAGAAAGCAATTACCTGCAGAACTTCCTCAGCTCCACAATCCCTGCTGGAACCAGGAATCCTGGGCACACCGAGCATCACTTGGAATCATTTGCTCAGCTCCAGGAAGCACCACAGTGATCCCAATATTCAGCCAGAACAGGCCTCTTCTCCAGGGGGATGACATTTCCTTCCTTCAGAACTTTCCCTTTCACAGTTGTCTCTTAATCAATTTTGGCTGTTCCCTCAGCGCAGCCACTCCTCTCCACAGCCATTGTCAGCAGGATAATGAACCCCAGGCACTTGTGGAACTATTTCCATCTCCAGAGCACTCCAGAGGCATTAACCAATTAATGCAGATCCTGGTGTGAGGAACAGCCCCACTGGGAATTCCCAGCACTTCCCCTCGTGGCCTCTCAACTCCTCCAGAGCCCTTGGATTCAGTCACTGAATGGTTTGGCTGGGAAGGGACCTAAAAGCTCCTCTCCTCTGCACTTTTCCTGTCAAACCCAAGAGTTTCCCCCCCAAAAAACATGGTTTAAGACATGCTTAAGGCCACGAGATGGAAGCTGGGAGGCTTTGACTGAGCCTGAAATCACGGGGAGGTGTCAGAGACCAGGTGACCCCTTTGTGACAAAGGCCACAAAACCAAACCCAAGTTCACAAATCCTTTTCAAAGGAACTTCAGAGCCCCAGGTTTACAAATATTTTATGAGTCAAGAACTGCAGGGAGATGCTCTGGAGCCTTCCTAACCCCACCTGAGCTGTGCAGCCACATTTCCCTTATAAACCCTCCCTGGTCAAGTCTCCACTTATTTTGGCATCTAAATACCCTTGAAAATCTTGCCCTGGGAATCTGAGCCTCAGTGAAAATGTTCAGCCTGACTCAAAACCTTCTGCCAATTTTACTCTTTATTTTCTCTCCATGATGAACACAGCGAAGATTTCATTTTTTTCTCACCTCCACTGCAGATATCTGTAAAAATGACACAGATCATCTCAACCCCCAACTGAAATTAAACTCAGAAAACAGAAGGTAATTTGATAAAAACTTTTTACCCGGCATCTGCAAATGGACTCCCACTCATGTGCAGCACTTTTTACTCAGTCTCATTTACAAGTGCTAATTATTATCGCCAAAACAAATTTTTCAATTTGTGTTTCAATTATTTTTGCAGTAAAATAATATTTGCATTTAAATGGTTTATCCAGGGCGCTCAAAGGCATTTGCATCTTGGGTGTTAGGATGATCTCAAAAAAAGAAAATAAAAATTGAAGAAGGTGAAGTGAGGTTCAAGGTGAAATGCATCCCAAGTCACAGTGGTGCCAAAATTAAAGAATTCCTCATGAAAATATTTCATTATTGGTCACCAGGGAACACCTAAAATCACCTGGAATTCCCTTGGCCACTAGAGCTGTGTCCAGCTGTGAAGTTCGATGTTCCCTCGAGGCCCAAGGGGCATCTTGGGCTCCAAATCTCATCTCCCTAAGAATTCCCAAGCCCTCAGCCCTTGGAATTCTCCCAATATCAACAATCCCATCCTTTCCCTGGTGGAAAGCTGATGGTTTAAAGGGAGCACAGAGAGGAGAGCTCCTTCACAAATAAATCTGCACCAAGCTCTGAGGGAGTTCCAAGGGGGTTCTTCCCTCTCCTCACCATGGCTTGGATTCCAACTTAAGATTTTACACATCAATTCCTTGACCAGGTTGTATTTTCAGGCTTTTTTTACTCCCTAAAAGCTCACAAGTTACACAAGTCCCCTTCTGGTGCTTGCAGGGAGGCCACAGACCCTTTTCAGCCCCCAGGGCTCAGAACAGGCACCCAGAGAAGCTCTGCAGCAGCCAAAACAGAAGAAACCACTTCATCCACTGCCACCCCCAGCAGCTTACACCTCCAGATCCGAAATAAATTAAAAATATCACTCGGAACAAGCAGAGACTCCACTTATTAAAAGCTCTTCACTCTTGCACCACCGTTCCCATGTCCCCACGCTCTGCAAAGTGAAATGTTCTGTGTGTTTACAAGTGCTCTGAGATCTTCCAACAAACCCCTCTGCCAGGCAATTGTGTGACAACAGCTCACACTTGTGTGATTGGATTTGAATTACAAAAAGAGCCCAACAGAAAGCAATTCCTCCTGGGAATTTTTGTTAGGATACAAATCCAATTTTTACTTGATTCCATTAACAGCACTTTCATATTCACTTCCTTTAAGTATTGCAGCACTTGATATTTATTACCTAATGCCTCCTTGTCACCTTGAGCAATCAATGAAAGTCACCTGGAGTTGACAGTACAGAGGAAAGTTAATAAATAAAAGTTAATAATTCACTTCACCCAATGAGCCAAAAAAAAAACAAGCCCGTCACATGCCCCAAAGAATAATAGCTACAAAAGGCTCCTACCAGATTATCTGGAGAGTGAAACATTTCAATTATACTGAATCCTTTCAGCCCATTGAGACGTGAGTTTCACGCTCACAATGGCAAAAGCTCGATTGTTATTTCAGGGAATCATGGAATGGTTTGGAAGGGATCAGCCGTGGGCACTGAGAGCTGTGAGCTCTGTTCAGCAAGGAATGTTCCTCTGCCCAAACACAATTTGGTAACTGATGGATGCTCTGATAGCCCAAAACCAGATTTTTTTTTTGTTCTGTTTTGACCCAATTTAGAAAAACTCTTGTGCCAGGCACTGATTTTCCATGGCTTATACAATTTCTGCATCCTGTGACCTCCCCACCTCTGTGTAACCACCAGAGAAACCCACAACTCCCTCCTATTAACATTACACTGTGTTTTATTTTTCTCTCGCCTCCTCCATCCATTTAAAACCTCATTTTCACCCACAGACATATTCCACTTCATCTTAGTTTTCAATCCCCAAAGCAGATCAATACCTTTCTTCTTCAATCTACATAGCTCTCAATCAAGGAGCTAACAGGGGGTGAATTGAATCGACTTGTACGTTCAAATTGGGGCATTTTTGTCAAAAGTCTCATCTGTTAACTGCATTTCACGGAAGAAAAGGCAAAAAACTCCCTGTAAGAGCCCTCAGCATTGGATTCCTGGGCAAAAAAAAAAGGTCATCATTTGTTCTCTAATTTAAGATTGGGAAGTGCTCCCAGGAGGAACAAATGACAGAGCCTCCCCAAAGCTGGGAGTTCAAATCCAGCAAAATGAACTTGCTCTTTTTAAATAAAATTAGTTAAGTCAGTAGGAAGAAGTGTGTTCACCGAGAGGTGACAACAGCAGGGACCTTGCAGGGTTGGTTTTTCTACCTTTAAATCTTGCCCAGGATCAGAACCAGCCCTGCCTGAGCCACTGGAGAAGGGCCCTGGGTCAGTGAGACACCAGAGCAAAGTTAAAAACAGGATCCTGGACTGGTTTGGGTTGGAAGAGACCTTAAATCTCACCCAGTCCCACACTTTCCACGACCCCAGGCTGCTCCAAGCCCTGTCCAGCCTGGCCTTGGGCACTCCCAGGGATCCAGGGGCAGCCACAGCTTCTCTGGGAATTCCATCCCAGCCCCTGCCCACCCTCCCAGGGAAGGATTTCTCCCTTTGTCATCAAGCCCAAAGAACTTCACTCAAAACCCACCCTGGGCTTTATCTCTGGGCTCTACTGACAGCACAGGGACAATCCCACACCTTGTTCCCTCAGCGCAGGAGCTCTGATGGGGATTTTCAAAACAGATTTTCACCAAAGACCCCACCAAAGTAGAGAAGTTCCAATCCAGCTGGTTTAATGCTCTTCCAAGAGCTGCAGAATTTGCAGGACAGGACAGCAGAGCCTGCAGAGAGGGAAGTGGAGCTCTCAGAGAGGGGAGATTGTCCTTCTGGTCAGTCCAGGGCTGCTGCCCTCAGAGCTGGAGCTAAACCCAACCCTGGGAAGGAAGGCCCAACACTGGTGATGCCTTTTTGGGCTACCTGAAAACAGAGGCCAGACAAAATTAAGGGGATAAAAAGCAGTTCTGTTTATTGTAGAACCTTCAGGTACATTTTGGGCAGATCAAATGCATCCAGGGGCTACACCCAAAAATGGACAGCGGGTCACGGGTTTTCACACTTTTATAAGTTTGGTCCATTTACATGTTGGGGGTTAATCTTCCAATTACAGCTTCAATGTAACTGGAACATTAACTGTAGTGAAGTCATTTACCCCAAGTTTGCTCCCCCCAACTCACTTTTGTTCCCATCTCTCAGGGCCTGAGGCAGTGAGGTGCCCTTGATTGCCAGGCCTGGAGAGGAATTGTTGTGTCTGACCAAAATGGGGAAGCAGCAGCTCACACTGTGTGTGAAGTTTAGAGTTCTACACTAGAGAATTGCAGGGTTACAAATAGATGAAAAATACAAAAGCTAAAAACCCTCAGGCATCACTGGGAAAGAAGTCCCCACACAATGAGGGACAAACTCCCCATCCTTCAAACCCTTCATTACTCCAGCAGGTGGACACTCTTTTAATATTAACAGCCCAAGTGGTGCTTAACTTTAATGAGAGCCCCTCAGGAATGGTGTTGACAGCTGCCCAGTGTCCAGGATCCGTGTCTAACCTTTCCCTAATGGAGACAAAACAACAATAGAGGGATATAAACAATATGCTGTGGCATGCAAGGAGCATCTTTAAAAATGGCATCGCCTTTGGAAAAGCACCAGCTCCATTATCCTTCTGCAGGATGGGATCTTTTCCTCCCCCTTCCAGGAGGAAATGGAGTTTTCTGGGTGTTATTATTTGCTGGATAAAGGGGAAAGGAACATTGAATTGTGCCTTTGTCACAGGAGAAATGAGCTGCAATTTTCTGTACCCCTGACTTTAGCAGCTCTCCGCAGCCCTTGCAAGGTTCAGAGTCTCCTTTGCCCACAGCAGTGGGAAGAGGGGAAAATCCTGCTGGGATTCATGGATTTAAACACGTGGAGGAGGAAGGATTGGGGACAGGATGTGACCCTGTGCAAGCCACTACACCCCAACACATCCCTCCCCATCACAAAGCTCCTCAGCAAACTTTCTGTGCCTAAAATCCCACTCCTCCTGTTTTTTCAGGGAACAAACTCCACCTCAGGCCATCGCACTCCAAAAGCAATGACATAAATGCCACGCACAAAAAATTTCTTATTTCAAACTCTGCTTTCACTAAATTAACTAAACAAAATATTGATAAACTGCTGATAAATAACAGGAACCGTAACAAGGAAACAAGTTCTCCATTTGATCTCTGCCATCCTGCAGGCATTCATCTTCATAATTAATTAGATAATACTATTAGTACAGCACTATTTTTTCCCCCTCCATAGACAAGAAGCCGGAGCTCGCATAATTTAAGCAACTGCTTCAAAGGCAGAGTGTGTGGCAGGTTAAAATCAGAAGGTCCAGACCATCCTCTCTGCCAACATCCTGCTTTTCTGAACACCAGGATCCAATTCCCTGATGCATCTGGCAAATTCTCAGTGCACACCCTCCCACCTTCCCATCTCCACTTTGCTTTTAAAATCTGCAGCCTTTGCATAAAACATGGATCTAAAATGTATAAAAACTGTAAAGGCAATTCTGTACGAATTACGGGAGCTGTGCAAAATCCTCCCTGCAACAGAAACTGCACTTGGTTTTTATTCCTGACTTTTTTTTTTTTTTTTTTTTTACAATACCAAGGAAGTGGGTTTTTTCTTTAACACAGTCCCTCCTTTATATAGAAAAAAANACTTGAAGTTCAGCGGCAGACAGACAACATTCACCTCAAAATGTCATTCACAATTAATCCCAAATTGTACATGAAATGGTTGAATTCACTCGGCGCAATCAAGGGAGAGAACCAAGCGCAGGCAGAAGTTGTGCAGTTAATCAACCTCGTGCAATTTGTACCTGCTGAAAGCTCCTCACAAACATCCCCAGATCTCTCTCTCTCTCTCTGCAGAGTAAATCTGTAAATCATTTTGCAGATTCTGTTCCTCCCTGCTTTAGGGATAGGGAAGGGAAGCAGAGTGAGTGAGGCTCACACCCTGCTGGATCCCCCAGTGCCCACAGCCATGGGGAAGCAGCAGGAACTGGGCTCCAACAACTCCTGCGAGTCAGGGGAGTGTGCAAATAACAGGAGAGCACTGAAGCAGCAAATCCCCAGTTGTGGTTAATTCTCTGCCTGTGATTAACTCATCTTTCTTGGCTACTCCAGCCCTACTTGCACCTCCTAATGCAGCTGGGGCTGGGATTATGAGGCTGTGACCGTGCTTTGCTCTCCACTGAAGTGACAGCTGAGGAACAGGTAAAATGCCACAATGAAAGAAATGGAGGTGGCACCAAGGCAGGTGGATGAAACCCAAATAAAGCCATTTCACCAGGACAGAACACACTTCCCATTCCAGAGGCCAGAGGAACAAATGTTCCCTTCCTTTTGTTTTAAAGTGTTCTGGACAAAGACACCTTTATTTGAGATTCACCGTTGTTTTATCTGTCTGGAAAGGGGAATCACAGACACTTTGATAAATGGGCGCAGGGATTGTTCTGTTCCAGTGTAACCACTGTGAAATGCCTTTGCACAGACACGGCTCCAAGCTCATCTGCAGCAGGAAAGGCTTCTCAAAAACCACCTCAGGAGCTGCAGCATCACATCCCCGTGCTGCTGCTGGGTGTGGGATGACGCAGGAGTGACATCCAGGCTGCTCCTGGCTCTGCTGACACCCTGCTGGGTGACCTTGGCCAGGCCTCTCTGCCTCCCAACTCTAGAGAAGCTTTGTTCCATCTAATAATACACTGTTCAAATGATAACGTGCTCAGATTTTGTCCTTTAAGGACAGGTAAATCAAGCCTTCAACAACTACATTGTGGGATTCTCACTGAGCAGTGCTCCCATGCAAAGTTCTTCTCTTGAAAGGAAGGTTAGGAAAACAGCAAAGTTATAAAAGTAAGGCTGTCCATCCTCCAGAGGCCTGAACATCCTCTCCCCAGCCTCCTCCAGGACACAGAAAAGCACATTCACAACAGAGCCCAGCAAATCCAAAGCACAGCTCTATCTAGCTTTTCATCCATTTCTTCTCCTGGTGTTTCCAACTGCAATCCCCTGACTTCCAGCACCTCCTGGGGCACCCACTGCTCTGCCCAGCAATGAACCAGGAGTAGAAATGCCTTGAAACTGGAGTAGAAATGCCTTTTTACCAGGAGGGAAGGGGAAAACATTCACCAGCAGGAAATGGGATGCTGCAGATTTCCTGCTGGTCGGATGGAAGGAGGAGCTGCCTTCCAAAGACATCCAGGATTCACAAAGGAAAAGTTGAAATGCCAGCAAGGGTTGAGATTTTTTTCTTTGTGAGGACTTGGCTGCAGCTCCAGTCCTGCCCAGGTGGTGCCCACACAAACCAGGCTGGCTCTGGTCACACTGGTGGCCTTTTTCCTGTGTTTTCCTAAGGGCAATCCTTGCTTGAGAAGCAGAATTCCAGCAGCACTGGAAGAAAACCCCTCTGGGCTGTGATTTCCACCTCTGTCACTCCAGCATTACACACAACACCTGTGGAGAGTTGAGAATGTTCCCTCTGCCACACAAGGGCCACCTCCAGGTGTATCCAGGAGGAATTTCTGCCTGAGAAGGACTGTCAGGTGTAGCCCTGATCTTTTTCAGCCTTCTGATGTTTGCATTTTTTGTAGTAGACTTTCCCACGAATTGTAACATAAACAGAGAGTAGTTGTTTTCGCATTCCTCTCTGGAGGAGGGACAACTGATGGACTTCTGGTTTGGCCAGTGGGGTCAAACAGGTGTCAACCTCATTGTCTAATCTCTGGTCAAATTCCAGGACCTATATAAATCTAGGTCAGAAATAAACTGCCCTCTTTTTCTTGCCCTAAACTGACTGCGTGCGTGTCCTTCATTTCGTGTCCTCTAGCGACAGTCAGGCATGGGAGGTTTGGATCCCCATCCCTGGAGGTGTCCAAGGAACACCTGGATGTGACACTCAGTGCTCTGGGCTGGGAACAAAGTGGGGATGGGTCACAGCTTGGATTTGGTGACCTTGGAAGAATTTTGCAGCCTCACTGATCCCGGGATTTTGAGTGTTTGCACCTCGCTGGGCAGGTAATGACACTGCTGATAATGACACCCCACTGTCACACACCAACACCACATGTGTTCCTGCACCCTGTTCCACTTCCTGCAACCCTCTGCAAACCTTCACCCTCCCCAAACTGGTTTTATTCCTGACTTTTTTTGATAATACTACGTAAAGTTCAGTAGCAAACAGATAATATTCACCTCAAAATGTCATTCACAATTAATCCCAAATTGTACATGAAATGGTTGGATTCACTCCACGCAATCAAGGGAGAGAAGGGGCCAGGGGTTCATTTCCCAGCAGATTTTTGCCATCAGCAATGGGGCAGGATTTGAATTTTTTTTTTAATTACTCCTTTATCCCACACCTCCCTGGCAGCCACTACAAGATCCTCCTCCAGTGGAAGTCACAGCATCACCATCTCCTTACTCCACGATTTTTCTGCCCCCTTGGGAATCCCCAGCACCAGCAGGACTCTGACACAGCCCCCAGTTCTCTTTCCATCCATCAAACCCAACTGTGCACTCAAAAGCAGGGAGTTTATTCCTACAGGTGATGCCTGTGCCTTGGAAGGACAGAAAACTATGGCAAAGAGCTGAGCCAGGGAATGCACCTGACACTGGGAAAAAAGAAGAAACACCACACAAACCACCATGGAGCGCCATTAAAAAATGAGGAAAAACCACCCAAAAAACCTCTCTTCCACTTTCATGCAAGGGAGGTGTAAAATCATTTCATCCAAGCTCCCTGCAGTCTCCATCCTGGAGCCAAGACACTGAGGCAGAGTTAATTTGATCCCTTTAATCAATGGGATTGTCCCAATTACACATTAACCACCAGCAGGCCTGGCTGCCACTGCAGAGCACGGAGAATTTGCAGATTCCTGCACTGCCATCCTGGTGATGGCAAGCAGAGAACATCATTTCTCATCATTGCACTTGTAGGAGCATCCATGGAGGGCAGGGAGAGGGAACTCTGCAGAGCTGAGACATTCTAGAGAACACGTGGGTTTATTGCAAGGGTCGTGGGTAAAAAGGGCCT
>VXBB01002556.1:225-11527 GCA_013399915.1 Illadopsis cleaveri
CTTCCAAGAGACTCTGAAATGGCCCACACCAAGCATGGAGAAGAGCTACCTCTCTAGGAGGGAGGTAAGAGCAGCAAAACACAGGGCACCAGAGAGGTGAATGCCCTAGATTGCTGCTCTGAGTGCTCTGGAGAGAAAGCGACTCTGCAGGACACAGAGAGGCTACACAGCACCCACATAGGTGAAGCTGTGCCCCACCACTGAGAGGTTCTGCTCGTGGCTCAGCTGATGTGTTCACTCAGGCTTTACTTATGTCCCTGTTCAAATTAGCAGCAGCATCATATTGGCTTGGGTTAACAGCCTACTCATATAAGGGGCTTTATGTGCAGGAGGAGTCAACTTAAGGGCAGCCCTCAAGCCATAATATGAGCTAATTTGACAGTGAAGACAAACTTTGAGAGGTCATCCAGACAGCAAGAAAACTGCACCATGAATCACTCTCAGTCATGACCAACGACACTGTCTAAAGGAAATTCCTGTAGCATGATCCCCAAAGAATTGATACCACACCAATTCCAGCGGATGCATGCAGCCATTAATGCAAAGAATACTAATTAAAACCACACCACTGAGAACTATTGTGCCAGACTACAATTTAATTTAGCACGTGGTTGGTATGGTTTCAGAAACTTGGGAATGATCTTCCCTTCAAGTCACTTTCATCAGCCTTGGCCCTTCCTCCTGCTCTGCCACTCTGCACTCACAACTTTGGGTGCACACAGATCACACATCTGGCACAGAGGTGCCTGGTGAGCACCCACCACAGCTGGGCAGCTCACACAGGGCTGTAAATGTAAATCTCTCCATCACTGTGGACTGCCAGACTCCAACAGGCAGTACAGGATGAGCAGTCACACTCCCAGGGCTGAGGAAAGGCAGGAGTCCTTCGCAGGAACACTGGGTACCCACTGCACTGCTGCAGGGGCTTCCACATCTCCTACACCAAGAATTTTTACAGGCTTATTGTCTCTTTAAACAGGGCAGTGTCAGGTTATTTTAGGCCCCATCTGGCTTACACAAAAGTGTTTTGACAAAACCTAGGATCCCATTTCCTCCTATTTTAATAACCTTAGCAAAACTCAAGTAGAGTTCTTGTCTACTTTTTTCTTTTATTTTTCTTGGAAGATCATCTCCTCCAAACACCCCTATTTTATTTCTTAGGACAGAAGGCTTAGATGCAACTTAATCTACATAATCACACATATATGCAAACACTCCATAACACCTGGGTAACTCAGGTACTCATGGACCTCATGCTATGGAGACTCTGCACCATCAGAAGAGACATGAGGATATTCACTTCACCAGACCTTGATCCTGGCCCACTCAACAAGTTTTCTCAGTATTTCAATTGCTCCACATTCTAAAAAAAGTAAAGTGAGATTTCAAGAAATGAAGTAATCTGAAAGTCATCCAGTGGTCTCAGTGGCAGGGGTAGGACTGGGAGCCCCAGTCCCTGCAGTGAGACCCCCCAGTCCCAGCAGCACTCGTGGCTGGGGCATGATCAGCCCCTCTGTTTCCTGGGGACATGTACAGCCCTTCCCAGCAGCTACTCAGGGACTCAAACCAACAGAGGACAGCAGGGCAAAGGAAGCACGAATGACAAGGTATTCAACAATGCTTCTTCTGCTGCTGAGAACAGCCTTAGCCACAGGCACACAGCCTGCAGACCCTCCTGTTGGGGCCACACGTTCCTCTGCTCCCAACAGGACAGCCCAGTCAAAGGCAGCATTTATGCAGGGGATGCTGCAGGGGTTAGGGCAGGCAGGATTTAATTGCAGCAATCTTTCTTTATATTTGCCTCTTCTGTTAAGCTACACTGCCTGAAGGAGAACAATCCTCTCCAAAACACACTGAGGCATCAGCTCCAAGGATTAAATCAAAGCGAAAACACATTTCAAAGGGGGCACAAGCATCTAAATAAGAATAAATGTATTTAATTTCACATAAAGCAACTCTGCTTTGCCACCTGTAACAGGTAAGCAGATGGAAGGAAAAGCAGGATGTGGAAGGTTTTTTAACCCACAAATAAAACTCCACCCATCATCTGCCCTGACACCCCTAGTGTTTGTTCTGGGTTTACTGCTTTAATTAACTACTGCCATGAAAAAGACATATCCCTAAAACCAAAACCCTGCAAGCTGGTTGCCCCACTGTATTTGACCAAACTCACATCTTTCTAACTTGAAAACAAGTTTCTTTCTTGGTGATTTTGCATCCACAAAGCAAAGCACACTCTGTCTTAAGCCACTGAAGCAAGGGATGGATAGCCCAGCTCATAAACAAAATACTCACCAAACAAATTGCTCCTGCTTCCATCACTGCTGTGTTTCTTTGGTAAATCAATAAAGGTCACGACTTCTTTACTAACATTTTCAATTAAGGTTCCCCACTGTGTATTCAACAGATTTAAACCAATTTATTGAGGACTAACAACTATATAATTTACTATACATATCTACCTTAGAACTGCTCAGCCTCCATTAACAATAACAAGCTACATTGATAAATCAGGATTAAGTGCAATTTACAGTTTCAAAAATGGCTCTTTTTGCAAAGCAAATATTTTCATCTGAAAGTTGTGCAATTCTTCACAAGTACTCACAGCAGATAAACCATGTTAAAGCTTTGGCTTTTTCAGATGTTTGGGAAGACCCACAGCAGCATGTTTGACTGCTGGCAATCAAACCCTCCCACCACATGACTTTGCAAAATCCAGCTGTGGGTTAGAAGTTGAGTACAGAGAGAAAAAAAGATAATTCAGAAATTCCTCAAACACTGTTCAAAATTTCCACGATTTTAGAAAACTTCCAAGGTCAATCATTCAGTAATTCTGAATAATCTATATTTCAAGGTGTATTTTCTCAGAGAACACAGAATTGTAACGTGCTCTGCTCTTTCGGGATTCAAATGGTTTCAATCCCATCTGCAAGTGTTCCCAGTAAAATGTTATTTTCCCACTGCTCCAGCACCACTTCTTATCAGAAATATTTAGTAAATGCACAACCTGGCACGACACTCTGGGTGCCACTATCCAGCAGCACCACATCTGCATTGCTGCATGCCAGGATGGGGGATCCCCAAGCCCTGAGGAAGAAATTTCAGCACACAGCTGGAATTACACCACTGCAGGGCCCACTGTGAGTGAGATTTGGCCATGGCTGGCCCAGTGATCAATCATTAATGGTGGGGACAGGGCACACAGCCCTCTCCCACTGTGTTTGCCTAGTGCTTTGCTCTCTCGTGGCTCTTATTAATAGTTAATCAGGAAGGACTGATCTCCCCCCAAAAAAACATGCTTGCTTAGAAGTGGCACAATGGAATATTTATGCACTGGTTAAAATGAGTCAGGCAAAGAGCTGGGGGAAAGGTTTTAAAAAAAACCAGTGCCCAGATTCTTCCTGTGGTTCAGGCATGGGGGCTCATTCCAGGCTTGCTCCAGCTTCTCCTGCACTTGACGCTGCTTTTCACCCACACAACGGGGCTGCATCACCTCCTGCTCTCATCCAGGGATGGTACCTAAGTGTTTTGAGAGGCTTTTCCCAGAAAGAACCACTGCTGTCCTGTTCTGCACCTGGCTGTCCACCATACACAGCTGTCTCACTGGTGGCTGCTCCTCCCCAGCCACCCAGTGCATGTTCTGTGCTGTGCTGCCATCCAGGAGAACTCAGCACAGACTGAGGTGAAGCTCTGCCTCCTTAGATGTGCTGCAAAGTTTAAGAGGCCCAGGGAGCAGAGCCAGCACAGCCCACCCGGCTGGAGCAGGACAGAGGCAGCGCTCACCCCTCCTGGCTCTGCTGCTCTCCTCCCCCTGGCAGCAGTGACTCCAACCTCACAGAACACCCAGGCAACTCTGCAGCTTTGCACAGTGGAAATAATAAAGCCCTCTCTGATCCCAGCAGCAGCCCGAGTGGAATTACAGTGCTGGACTCCTTGCTATGCCCACCATAAACTTACTCAGTTTGAAATCTACTGGAACGAGGACATTCCTGGCACTTTCCAATGCCATGGGCTGAAACTGAGAGGTTGGCCAAATCCAAACATCTTGTGTGTGGAAAGGAATGATGTATATAACCCCAAACCATCTCAAGGAGTAGTTCCCCATGGGCTGTCTATGGCTGGCAGCGCTGCGTGGTGCAGGGCCAGCTCTAATCCCCCAGAGGTGTGAGGAACACATGGCAGACAGCTCTCCATTTACAGTTTAAAAATAGTTCTTCTCTGTAATAAAGAGCAGCGTTTTAAGGGCAAGACCTGAAGATTTTAAACTAAAAAAACCCTAAGCTGGCCATCCTGGCTGGAGGTGTGTGGTTTATACAAGCACCCACCTCCTTTCCTTTCGAGTAATCAATGTCCAATCATAATGCACTTCCACTCCAAGCACTTTTGTACTGCCAACAAAGCACCAAGCAATTTAATGCATTTCTAACCCCAAACTGGAAGCTGTACTACATCCAACTGATTCAATTTGTTCAGCCTTAGAGGAAGCCTCAGGAACAAAATGCTAGAAATAAAACCACATGCACTGATAACATTACAGAAATAGATACACCAAGAAGCAAATGTTCTGTCCCTTTTATCTGACCTCCAACTTGGTTTAATTGACCTTCAAGATGGAAAGACTGCATTTAAAACAAACCATTTCCACCTAGATCAAGAGTAATAATAGTGTGAGTGTGCTCTATTAAAAGTACTTTCCTACCTCGATGCTAACATCAGGGTCAGCTGTCAGACTTTTTTGGCATAACTCCTGTATTGGTTTTTGCCACTCAGAGAGCAGCAATGTCAAAGCAGATGGAGCTGAAGCTCAAGTCTCTGCCCAAGAATGCCACAAAGTCATTGAGGGAACAATTAAACCTTCTGCTGTTTTACATGCCAGCCTTGATGTTCCTCACATACAGCAGAATCTCACATGTACATTCATATTTAAATAACTTGCACATGTACATGACCTTCACCATGTGCATTTACAGACACAAAGGTAGGTCTAAACACACATATCCATGCATATATGCATGAGGCAATACAATTGCAGTGATGTCCACAGCTAGAAAAGCTTTGTCAGGGGAGTTTGGGACAGCTGTACAACTTACAACTAAGTTGTGAAGAGTGCTAGTAAAATATCTTTATTGCACTCTGCCCCGGCATATAATGTCACATCTTTTACAGAAGCACTATTTTAAAAATCTTTGAGAGCTTTACAGTTTTTATTGGTGCTGTTTTTCAGCTCCTTCCACTTACAAAGCCAGATTTCTGTATTAGTGCAACTCAGACTGCAGAAAGTTCTCAGAAGGAAAAAAGTTATAGGCAATTAAATTTTAGAAAGCTCTTCAAATGAGCTTGCTCTTCCCCAAGCCTGGGATCTCAGAACTTCAGAGGATTAAAAGCCAGTACTTATTCCTAGTGGATGCAGTTTTTTGCTCTTCAGGTCTCTTAAACTTTCAGGAGTCCTGGGCAAACAGGGCTCCAGGCAGAGGCAAGGGGAAGCAGCTGCTCATGAGCCCACATTTGCTCCTGCTCCCCACCTTTGTGTGAGGAGGCACTGGAGCTGAGTTTGAACCCTGCATTAGCATCAGTCAGGCACCAAAGCTGAGCACACAATTCTCTTTCAGATCAGAAAGGTATTTTTTCATCTACTTCAAAGGGCTCTGATGTACTTTGCTGGATGGATGCCTTGATTTATTATTCAATGAACTCTCTTGGATTTGCACAGTTTCCCAGCTAAAAGCATCACAGCTAATTCAAAGGGAATGTAGATGTTTAAGGTTCAGTCAAAGAACAAACTTTCCCTTCTATAGATTTTTATCCTTTCCACATTGCAGAGGGGAGGGGAACATTTCCCAATTCTTCTGATACGGGAAACAATAAAGAACCCACTCCCCTGCAAAACTGCTGGATTCAGAAGGTACTTGGATAAACTAATTTCTTCTTCTTTTAACTATTATTAGATTATTATTGGAATCATACTGCTCTTCTTGGCATTTCAGATGAGATTTTTTGTTTTAACTATCTTAGTTTCTGCCCGCCAGAGAATGTGTATTTGTCACAGGAGCTCCAGTCCCAGCTCCAAGGATAGGGAACCCCTTCATCTGAAGGGATGCTGCAGTCAAGCAACAAATTCTGCAGGAAGATGTTTAAAAGGCAGAACAGGTCCTTCCCTCTTGCTTTGAGCCCACCTCACTCAGGCATAATAAAAGTAGATGCCACCTTAATCTTACCTAATGGCCTCTCAAAATATTTTTCTAAAGTTCCATAATGAAGCTCCCTGTGGGTGGCCACCTGGCTGCCCTGAAAATAGAAAAGCTAACACTGCAATTTGGCCAGGAACAGAAATACCCTTTTCCCTCTTAGGAGTGGTCCTTGTGAGCCCAGGCACCGTGCCAGGGGCTCACCATTCACTACAGGACCTGCAGTTCTCACAGGGCTAAGGGCTCCTTGGCTTCACACCAACTCCTGCTCCAAAACCTGATTATTTGGGGAACATGAATGCAGAAGGTGCTCCCAAGGTTTGTTACTGCACCGTGAGGGACACAGGTGCACTGAGTGCTTGGAGAATTCAAACCACGTCCTTTTGAGAGTAGACAGATTAATCTCTATGAAAATAATAAGAAATGTCACCATTTCAAGGAGATAGAGAAAGAATAGTTAGGGCCTGTGGAAAGTACTGCTGCTCTAAGCACTGACAGCAATAGGGACAAAATGTGCAGCAATTTACACAAAAAGATGAAGAAATCCTGAGATGAGCCATGATGGAGAAGCCAAAGCACAAGAGGGGACATGGGAAAGATGCAAGAGGGCAAGCCCAGGAAGACCAGAGGGTGACAGCACCTCTCATGGCTGAAAAAACACAGGAAAGAACCACTGTGCAATTCATCACCACACCTGTGCAGCCATGAAGAGCAGAGAGCTACAGCAAACTGTGACCTGCCTGAAGGAGAAAAACTTCCTCAGTGCTTCCCAAAACTGGGCATTGCCATGAGCAGGACAGGGAGCACATGCTGTGCACTCTCCCTATTGCCAGCCTGGCCAGACTTCAGCAGTGCCACATTAAAAAACACATTTTCCTCAATTTGTCACAGCAAGTGAGGTATGAAATAACTCTCCAGATCTTCCAAGTCTTTGCAAGCCAATCAAAATTGTGTAAAAATAAATTGCAATGTATTTTATAGGGAAAAATAACTCTACTGCAAGTGGAAACACATAATCCTGCTTTTCTCTAACAAAACCTAGAGGAAATGGCTCTGCAAAAGTTAACTAAGTGATACTGAACTTTCTCCAGAGTGTTGTATAGGAAGTAACTGGAAAAATGACTGCCCAATTTAACCTTTTGTCCAGACTGCACTACAGAGCCACACCACAGAGGTATCTGGCTGATGTTAACAATCCTCTGGTGTATTCTCTAGAGCTGCTGCAGAGAAAGCAGGTTATCTCACACATGCTCAGCCTTGCCACGGCACAAAGCCCAGGCAGCCAGCTGCTGATGGAAAACAGCATTTTACAGTTTTCCCTTTCTCTGGCCAGCAATTGGTTTTTGTTTTGTTTTCCAAGGATGTGGTGCAAAAAGCAGAGCAGATGCCTGCATGTCCTGCATTCAGACCTGTGCCAGACTGGCAGTGCTGACATACCAAAGGTGTCCCATCCCTCTGCACATCTGCCAGACATCCAGCCCTTTATTAGGGAACTCAGTGTGATATAAGAGTATTTGTGGGTGAAACCTTTTTTAGCACCCATCACTGACACTCACTGAGCTTCTCTCCCTTCACTCACCACCTCCACCACTCCAGGAAGGGCTGCAGCAAGCACCAGGGAAGGATCTTTTGCTCCCAAGGCATCTCAGGAGCAGCACATCTGCCAAGAAACCTTGGTGTCAGGTTTGCCTGGAGCTCTGCAATCACACAATTCCACAAACTGAGCCCAGCTGCCCTCCCCATCCTTTCTCCCCCACCATCCACATGCTCCAGGAGTGGAGAAGGTGCTGCTCCAAACACAGCAGACAAGTCTGGTTTTTAGCCTTTGCTCCTTTTAGTTGAAAAGGAGGAACTACAGCTTTATACATGCATATATAAATACACTTACATATATATATATATACACACACATCTACTGAATCTCCAACATCTCATTCAGTCTTCACTTTCCATTAAATACACTGTATTGAGGAAGGAAAAAAGAAAAAATCTATGAAGAAACCAAGACTTTTTCATATCTTTTTCATATCCCATGGAACGATAGGTCCTGTGTAATTGCTTTAACCAGGACAGAGCTTCAAGAGCTGCAGAATACTGCTTGATCACATTAGCCAGCAGGAAACCATTTCATGCTCTTTTTTTCAGCAAATTTGACACCACCACCAAAGCTGCTCCAAGACACATAAAAAACACACCAAAAAAACCACACCCATAGTGGAGAGAGCCAAAAAATCAGTCTAGAGCAAGGGAGGCTCACAATAAAATGCCCCCCCATGGAACGACACTGAATTCAATATACTGAAACAGCCACTGGGAGGGAAGCCAATACACAGGAATATTGCAATCAGCCTTGGGAATTAGCTCTAGTAGGTTGTTTCTTTCCCTGCAGCCCCACACTTACGTCAAGTCACGTGAATACAATTACATAAACTGCACCTTTTCCATGAACACCTTCACTGCGATAAAGGTTCTCATTTTGCTCCACATAAAAACACTCTCCACAGGTTTATAAGCTTTAACTGCTATGAGAACCCATAAAAAGTGCCCAAATAAGTCTATTTAATGGTTACACATTAACCATCATACACCTCCAGGCTTGTGTTATCCACCTATTTGCTAAATCAATAAACTGCTCGTAGGCAAACTTTTGAAAAACACTGCTGCTGCTGAAAATGTTCCGTTCCTGTTTACTAATAACTTCATAACATTGAAAACTCGACCCATATCTGAAGTTTTCTGCTTAGTTCTTGTAGGGGAAAAAAAGCAAGCTGGTTTTCAGCAAAGAATCAACCTCAAATATCTCTCTTGTGCTTGAATTTGGATGCTGGCCCATAAGGCAATGCAAGAGCAGTACAAACCCAGGCTGGGAAGGACTTGGATCAAGAGAAATACATGAGTGTGTGTGTGTGTCTGCAGAGACAGAGCTCCTCTGAACCTGAGAAGAAGTCTCTAGGAAACACCATAAGCCTGGACAGCCAGGAGCAGGGAAGCTGTTCACGTGAGCAGGACAAACAGGAAGCATTAGCAAGGGGTTCTAGGACAGCAAACATGCAAAAAACATATTGGCAATTAAAATGAAGGGCACTGCACTCGGTGGATTCACCCCTCTACCTTCACCTGCCACTGGGTGCAGACACACTGGTGGGTGTCTGCAGCTCCTGTGGGCAACAGCAGTGGGTAGGACAGCACCAAATGAATACAGCCTTACCACAACAGCCACTCCAGAAAATCTCTGCAAGGCTACCTGGAAAAGCTCTCTTGCAATCCCACACACACCATGGTGGGGGAGGGCAGACACCATTTCAATTCACAGTACCTGAGGGGACACCAGTCACCTGATGCAGCCCAACTGCTCTGGTTATGGCACTAAATGTTACTGGGGCACTGACAGATGTCCCCGTGTGCCACCACCCACCCCAGAGACATGCAGTTGACAGTAGGGGCCCAAGGCCAACCCCAGCACCCCCTGCCTCCTCTGGGACTGGGAGAGGGCGAGCCAGACTGGGCCAAGCAGCCTGACTGATTAAGTGTTGATCAAATCCAACTATTTCATAAAGTTTCTGTAATGCCTAGCCAGCTTCAACAGTCTCTGCACTTTGCTGTGAAATCCCTAGGGTATTTATGAAAAGCTGGCAAATGCCTCCTTAGACACCTTCCCCTCACTCCCTTGATAAGTAACACTCAGTCTGAAATCCCAGTGTGGCTCTCTTCTCCAAGCACTCCCTGAGTACTCTCAGCATGGGCACCAGAGCCCCACACCCTGTGGCCTGGATCCCTATGGAGAAGGGATGATTCTATGGATGGGACCATGAGCAGCCTGGTCTAGTGGGTGGCTTCCCTACACAGGCCAAAGGGATTTGAATTAGATGGGTTTTAAAACCCCTTCCAACTCAAGCCTTTCTGTGATTCCATGACCCAGGAGATGGATAACACATCATTTTTTCCCTAAGCAGGTCTGCCTGTCCCTACACCAGCCTCCTGGCCCATCTGCAGACCCACTTCCAGGGGGGCAGACAGACAGCAGGCACTTCGCACCTCCCCACCATAAACCTGCCCAGAGCAATTATCCAGCCCCATTTCAGCTGGGAACACATTGCTGCCTCATTTATGGCACCAGAGCTGCAAGGGCAGCAGGCAGCTGGCTCCAGCTATGCACGGAGAGAAGCCAAAGCCCTCCAACAGCAGAGGAAATGCACACACGGGGGACTCACACTACCTGCCCCCCTGCCTGTGCCCATCTTAAAAATTAATCCCCATTGTAAAATCTGGAGTGCAGCCTGTATTTCAGGCCGAATAATAAGGTGAGGCCCTTATAAATAAGGAATCACTTACTATTCAGAGGGAGGGGAAATTATAAAGGTTATTTAAATTAAAAACAAGCCACACAAACAAATAAACCTCATTGTCTTTCACCCCCTCAGCCCCACGCTGGCTGCCTGCTCTGCACATGTTATCTGCAACCCGCAGGGAAAACTGTGCCCTGCTCTGTCCGCGCCGTTTCACAATCTGCCTGCTCTGAACCTTACACCACGGCAGCAATTAAACAAACATTTCCTCCTTCTTCGGGATTTCCCCCTGCCCCATCCAGAGCTCGGCTCCAAAGTCCAGCTGAGCAGCAGGCACGGGATTGAGGTGGAACAGCCAGCTCTGAGAGGTCAGCACACTTCCCACCACCTCCAGCAGCCCCCAAAACCAGCCAAGGGGTGGCTGGTGGTGGTGATGGAGCACACAGATGCCCTTGCACTGGGAAAAGCAGAAGGAAAGCTGGGCTGGGCAGGTGGAGTGGGCATTGGAGCCTCCCACAAAAAGCAGCCCAGGAGAAGGTCTCTGTGACACCCCAAGCATCCATCCCACTGCTCCACTAAGAGAGAATAAATGCACCAAAGCCACCAAATCTCCCCCATTCCTTATTTTTGCATGATCAGTGGAGAGAACTTGTTTGTAGCCATGCTCAGAGATGAATAAGGCCGTGGATGTCTGTCCTCTTCCCCAATAAGTTTAAAACTGGAATAAGACCAGAGGGCTGGAAAGGGTAAGGGAGCCCCTGCCAGGCTGCAGAACCAGGGGCAGGCAAGGGAGGGAGAGCAGCCAAGGGCCAGCACAAAGCCTTTGCCCTT
>VXBB01002556.1:11729-30341 GCA_013399915.1 Illadopsis cleaveri
CACTGTTCCTGACAGAAAAGTCCCCAGCTGCACAGCAGACCCAAGCCCCCACGCTGAATACTGCACATTCCTGGAGGGAGCTGTGGAGCAGGGAGACAGAATTGACAAACCACCACACAGAGCTGCCAGCCTGTCCCCAAGCACTCTATGGGGACAGTGCCACCACCCACAGCACGCTCAGGCTCTGTGGGGAGGCCTCCATGCAGGTGGGTAGCCCTAAAAAAAAACCCCAAACGCACATCCCCAGCACTTGGTAATGAGCTTGGGATTTGGAAACCAGGCTAATGAAGAGGCAAGATATCCAATTTCTGCCAAACACCAGGAAAAGCACACTGCTATCAGTAGCCATTACATTAATTAATTCATACACCAGCCTATTTTGTAGCTTTTTCCAGGCTGGGATTTCACTTTCCTGATGCTGCGGGACANTTTCACAATCTGCCTGCTCTGAACCTTACACCACGGCAGCAATTAAACAAACATTTCCTCCTTCTTCGGGATTTCCCCCTGCCCCATCCAGAGCTCGGCTCCAAAGTCCAGCTGAGCAGCAGGCACGGGATTGAGGTGGAACAGCCAGCTCTGAGAGGTCAGCACACTTCCCACCACCTCCAGCAGCCCCCAAAACCAGCCAAGGGCTGGCTGGTGGTGGTGATGGAGCACACAGATGCCCTTGCACGGGGAAAAGCAGAAGGAAAGCTGGGCTGGGCAGGTGTCCATTGGAGCCTCCCACAAAAAACAGCCCAGGAGAAGGTCTCTGTGACATCCCAAGCATCCATCCCACTGCTCCACTAAGAGAGAATAAATGCACCAAAGCCACCAAATCTCCCCCATTCCTTATTTTTGCATGATCGGTGGAGAGAACTTGTTTGTAGCCATGCTCAGAGATGAATAAGGCCGTGGATGTCTGTCCTCTTCCCCAATAAGTTTAAAACTGGAATAAGACCAGAGGGCTGGAAAGGGTAAGGGAGCCCCTGCCAGGCTGCAGAACCAGGGGCAGGCAAGGGAGGGAGAGCAGCCAAGGGCCAGCACAAAGCCTTTGCCCTTGGATGGCCTGGGCCCATCCCTGCAGAATAGAGGAGCCCCCCACATTTCCAAAACACAGACAGCCAAGGTGGGAAGGGAGAGCAGTAATAATATACAATCCAGAGATGACAGGAACACACTGCAGAAGTCAATTAAAAGCTTAGTCAGCCCTGGAGACACAAATCCTCAGGAAATCAGGCTTCTTGTGCCCATCTTCACGCACATTACTGAGGTAACAAGCAACTGCAGCAGAAAAATTCCATGAGAAGCCTTCTCTTAAATTGTCCACGTTACTGAACAGGTTTATGTTACAAATTTGGAGTTTTATCTTCCTTGGAGAACTCTGGTCATAGCAGGGAACCAGTAAAGTGAGAGCATGATTTAAAGCGAGGGGCTAAACACTGGGGAACAAAGGTTGGCTGAATTTTTGTGTGGTTGCTGCTATTTAATGGCAATGCCTCATTAAAATGTGGGATAAAGGAAGCTTTTGTTAATGACCTCCTCTTTCCCTCCCTCATGTACCTTCCCCTCAGGGTTTTGAGAGCACATATAAAACACATCCCCAAGCTCCTCAAGGGATTTTTTTTTTCNGGAAACCAGGCTAATGAAGAGGCAAGATATCCAATTTCTGCCAAACACCAGGAAAAGCACACTGCTATCAGTAGCCATTACATTAATTAATTCATACACCAGCCTATTTTGTAGCTTTTTCCAGGCTGGGATTTCACTTTCCTGATGCTGCGGGACAGAACTGGGCAAGGGAAAGGATGCAGATGGAGCACTAGAGCTTGCAATAAAACCACTGAAGGTGATACAAACCAGATGTGGATGGTAACCCCATGTGTTCCGAGAGGTGTTACAGCTCCATACGTCAGACACAGCCCCTCAAACACTCCAGAGCAAGCACCCACAGAGCCAAAACACACTCAGGAGTGGGGAGCATTCCAAGGGCTGCAGAAGGGGTTAACAGGAACCCACTGGCCAATTATCCACCCTTGGTTTACTAGCACAGAAATTTGGGCATCAAAGAGGACCACAGTGTTCCACTTGTGCAGTAAACTCCTTTCACCAACATCACTTCACACTTTCTAGAGTGCAAAGTTCGTGCTGATACTGTTGGCTTTCTTGCTCCCCTGTTTTTTGGCACCATCCCTCCTTCTTGGCTGTTCATTAATATGCAATCAGTACATTAAAGGCTTCGTTCCACAGACCCAGCCAGGCTGCAACAGCCTTTTCCAGCAAGTGCTGTCTTGTGCAAATGCATTTAGGTGCTCCCAAACAGTCAAAATTAAAACCCCAACCCTATATTCCCACCAACTGTGTTTTACAAAACAAGGAATTATCACCATCAGTGCCATGAGTGTTCAGAGAAAACCTGGAAACCATACTGAATTTACACTCTGTATGCTTTACTCCTCCATGCACTGGTTACACTACTGATGTTGTGCACCATTTACAGACTGACTGATCGTAGCTTCATGGCAAAGGCTGCCTGAACACACTGGCAATGAGAAAGTTTCCACCATTTGCACTTGAATGATGAATCACTGGGATGCTGTGAACAGTCTTCCAAAAAATACCACCTGTTTTTTCAGCTATCCTCTAATCTTCCAGATCTGAGCAGGAAGCAGGACAGCCCTACCTCATTTACCATCACCGTGGCTGCATGGAAAACCATGTCACCATAGATCAAAATATTCCCTGCTCTTTTGGGAGCATTTTCTGAAGGGCTCTGCTCCCCACGTGCCTCACTCCTACCAGCTCCATCACTGAGCAACACACTCATTCCAACCAGGAAGCCAACCCAGCTCAAGTTCCCCTGTAGTTCTCTACAAAAACAACCCATCAGCTGCTGGCTAACAAGCTCCTCAATAAACACCTTGTATTTTCTTCACAGACTCCTCTTTTCCTGCCCCTGGGCTTGACCATTTCAGCCTCTGGTCCAGCCTTGTCCCCTCCTGGCCCACCCAGCATCACCTCCTGCCCTGCTGTCCAAACAGGCACAGAAAACTTACCCCAGCCTCTCATAATATATTATTAAATCCTGTCTTATTTTTCTTCCCTAGGAGACTAAACATAGGCTCTTAGCTCAATATAAAACTAAGTACATGCTCAAAACAGATCAAACACAGTTTAATTGCAAGGAGTACCAGAAAAAGCACTCTGGTCATTTTAAGCCACACTAATAAGTTTCTGTCCCAGTTTTTCAAGAGTTGCTTATTATGGAGATGAGCCCAACTGGAAAATCAAAATCAAGTATCCCTGAACTCTGCAGGAAGGTTTATCTGAGTTTGGGGCCATATCTGCACAAATGCAGCACAGCCAAATAACATTTTTCCATTACTTTTTATCACTGTTGCTGCGTATTCTCCCCCATGAGCACAAGGTCCCATCAAAATTTCTCTGGACAGCCTGAAGTCCCATAAATTGTTAGAAATCTGGACTTACATCAGTGGGATTACAGGAAAACAGACAAATGTGCACATGCTGGATGGAAAGGGGACAAGACAGCACTTTCAAACTGGAGAGCATTTTTCATTTATAAATAGTTTACATTTTTTGGATCCAGGGGCGGACAATCCGCTCAGTCTGTACTGAAACCAAAGAAATATCATGTGTGAGCACTAACCACAGTGCAGCAAAGATAATAAACAACAGACAGGCAGCCATATGCAATGAGACTGGTGTTTTTGGTAGGGGAGGCAAATTAAAAGGAGAAGGAACACCAAATCCAGCAACCTAATCACAGCTAAAGGACCTATTAAACTCCAGAGGGGCCCCTTTTGTCCAAATTTGGCTGCAGGAGTAACCTCCAGCAGGGACCCAGCTCCCTGTACCCCACTGTACCACTGCTTTTGGGTCTCAGACCATCATCCTGGCACAAGGGAAGGCCAAACCCAGGCACCTGCAGCAAGGAGGGACAAAATTATGTCCAGGTGGTCACACCAGGCAGGTGCACAGCACAACATGGAGTGGCACCGAGTCCTGGGGCAATCCTCTGGGTTAATGTGCACAGCCACAGCTCCAGTTCTGATCCAAGACAGACCCGGTGAGCTCTTCTAAATTTATACAGAAATAACTACAAGAAACAGGAACCTAAAACACACTGTGCACCTTGCAAACAGGTAACACGTTTGCAAATGTAATCCTAGCTTGTACTCAGCACCAGGCAAGCAAGGACTGCTATGGGCAAAGGTTTGCTGGGCTCCTTTGGAAGTCTCCAGCCTCCTGGACTTCACCATGAGACCTGACTGAGCTGGACTGCAAACCTCACCAGCCTCTGCCTTCTCAGTAAATAAAGCTGAAATGAGTGCTGAGATCTGTATTATCCATGCTTTTACAAATGTTTTTGATATTACATTAAACAATATCCTTATATCCCACACAAAAGATGAGTCTTAAAAGGAAGTGGGACAACTCTGCTTGCCAAGTTGAGAAACCTGGACTTGGAGCATCTCTATTGAAATCAGCCTGCCAAGACCAATTTGATGTGTTTTATTACTGCAAGGAATTCCACAAATATGCTGGCAACTTTTAAGCATCAGTGAGGGTTCCTAGGTAGGAAAAAACCTCCTTAAAAATACACACTTTCCAGATTTTGCAAACATTTACCAGATGGAAACTCATGGGCAATTCATCTGCCATGACAAGTGTGTAGACATCAAATCTAGCAGAAGAGGCTGAGCACTCACCTCTGTCACGAGTGAAAGTCAACAACCAGATATGGACTGAAGAAAGGTTTGTTTCCAATTATATTACCAAATTCTTCTAACAATAACTGTGTGGCGTCTGGCACCAACACATCTGAGCCTTTGAAGTTATTGACTTTGACCGAAAAAAGGGGGAGGGCAAAAAAGGAAATCAATCAGCAATTTCAGTCTGAGTCAAACCTCTTCTCTGAAGAGAAGAGGTTAATACCAAAATCCCCCAGCACCATCAATGTGCTCACAAAAACAACACGAAGAAAACTAAAATAAAATCTACACTTGGACCAAAATAGCAACGGGTCTGCTCTGGGGTTTCACCTTTAGAAACAAGGTTATGTGATACACAGGTCAGTGGTCCCAGACACAGGAGGGTTCCTGCCTCAGGTGCTGTGGCACTCCACATCTCCCTTCCTGGTCACACTTGTAATAAAGAACTCACGGCAAGAGACATCCAGTGGATAAACCCAATGTTTGGAGCATCCATAACAGCAACATGGGTGCTGCAGAGCACAAACTATGAGGTGCTGGTGGCCACACAACTGAATCAACTCTAGAAGAACATTCAGAGAACAATATTCCCAGGAGCCTTTAGGAGGTTTGCAGTGCCTGCAGGTACAGGAGTTGCCACACACCCTTATTTCCCTTTCTTTTAAGTCCACTTTTAAGCATCTAAACTCCTTTTCAGATTTAAATGACACTGAGGAAGTCAGCACAAGAACAGGGAAAACCTCAGTTTTAAAATCTGTATCTTTTTTATCTGGTTTATTCAAATAAGCGCAGCTGTGGTTTAAGAACAACAAGGTGGCAGAGCGCAGCACCCCTCAGGACTGGGAATGGTGGTTTTGGTAAGAATGATGCTAATTTAAAGAGGGATAAAAATGCCTTATTCATTTTTCCTAAGCCGTGCCCAAGTCCTACCAACTCTTTCTGAGGTCAGGCAGTTTCTGGAAACATTTTCTAGCTCAAAACATTTGCAGAATTTCAAGAATTTGCCTCACAAATCTTGAGGCTGCTTTGTTCAGGAATGCTTGACATGTGGGCAAAGGGAAACCAAAACTTTCCTTGAATGCTGCAGAAAACTTTAAACCCTGCCCAAGATGAAAAAATTCAAGAGTCAAAACTCTGAAGGAAGTGTGGGTTTTCTGCTGCATTTCAAATATTACCCTGAACCCATTCTTCCAGGAGGGGAATGTGGCTGTGCCAGGACAGCCTGCGTGCCTTAGCAAGGCTGACGGCCTCCATGTGCTCCCCTCCAAGCAGGGCTGGAGTTAGGAATGAATAAATAAAACAGGCTTCCAGATCGTTTTCTTGGCCTTTACAGAGATGATCATGCTGTGAAAAAGCTCTGGGCAGAGAGTCTCTTCTCCCAGACTGGATCCACCCACATCCCAATGCCCCCCAAAGGACAAGCCACACTTGGGCTTTTGCTTGCAAGGCTCCTGGGACAGTGCTCGACTTGTCCTCTGGAAATACCCACTGCATTCCATGAAACTGAGAAAACCAAACCCCTAGCTTATCCATAAAGCCTAATGTTTTTAGGGTTACATTAGGTGAGACAAATATTCACTGCTTTAATTACAGGGCCATTTTCAGGCTGAGGAGTCTCTCCAAAGCAAGGCCCAGCTCCTGCCTGTATCAGCTGGGCATTTATTCCTGCCCTGCTTCCCAACAGGACACCATGAGGTGAGGGCTACACAGATGCTTTCAACTGAGGGAGGCCAGTGCTGTGGCAATGGGCTAAATGCAGAGCAAGGGTGGAAAACAACCACGGTGACAGGCTGGGCATGGGTCAAAGAGCCACATTCTGCCCCAAAACACCATCAACTATTACACACAGAGTTGGTTCACCGTGGCTTGAAAGCCCTCAGTGGAAGTGGCCACAGTGAATGGTGAAGGAGCCAGGAACTGAAGGCCTGGCAGAGTGAGCAGTGCTGGAGGGCCTGGCTTGTCCCTCCTGGCTTGTCCCCATAGACCAGACCTAAAGCACATCCTGCAATCCCTTCCCAACACCACGGGAATGCCAAGAGAAGGACCAGCTCTGCTCTTCCACATTGGCACAATCAGGTGGCTCCAAAGCCACTCAAACAAGTCAAGAGGAATTCTGCATTTCAAACCTAAAAAGCAGAAAAATCATCAAAAGGCTTTTCAGTTATGACAGACTATAAGCTCCCCAAAATATTTCAATGCACATTTTCAATTCACTCCCAATCCCAGTCTCATGAGGGTTGTTGCTGTTACTGTCTGCCTCACAGCCATGTTCAGGAAACTGACTTCCCAGAGGAAAGGAAATTTCCCTGCCACCAGTTGCCATCAGCCCAGGGAGCCTGCAGGGATGGGATGGTAGGTAGATGGTGGTCCAAAGGGAGCAATAATGGGGCAATAATGCACCCTGCAATGGCAAGAGAGACTTTTTTATAACCAGCCATCAGAATTACTCAGGAAATCATAGAGGAAGCAATTGAAACTTGTTGGACAGGGAAACTTCCCCATTTTGTTTCCAAACGCACAGACCTGTAACTCTGCGCTGACTTACTCTTCTTTTAACTATGCATCTCACAAACAAAGCAACATTTAAATAACACAGCCCCAAAAGGGGGTCAGCTGCCACCTCATCCTCCCCCAAAAGGGTGGATTTGTGTTTTTTGAGTCGGAAAAAAACCATCTATGACAAGCCTAAACAGCTTAATGGTGCACAGCCCATTCCCCAGCAAGCCCCACACTGGCATTATGACTTGCACACAGGGTGCTTCAAGCCCTGCCTTTGAGCTGGCTCCAGTATTCCCAGCTGGAGAGAGAAGCAAACTAAGTTAACAGCAGGACACAGAGCCCGGACAGCCTGAGCACACCGTGCTCATCACACACCATCACTGAGCACAGGCTGGGCACGGGGACACGCAGGGAATGTGTTGGGAAAACCCTCTGCAGTCCAAATAAAGGAGAGCCTGGGAGTTGCAGAATAAGCCTGGGAGACACACAGAGGGATGCAGCACAGACCCAGTGTCCCTGCCAGCTGAAAGGACAGCTCAGGCTCTTGTGAAGCAGACCACAAAGTGGTAACACTTGAGACAAGTGCTAGGAACCATGAGAGAAAAAGTGTAGTAAACAAACAGCCTGGGCTGTGATTTGGCATCTCCCAAGGATGCTGCCCAGCTACATGGCTCTGCCTTCTCCACACAGGGGCTGTAAATCCCAGACCACTTGAGTGGCAGCGAGGGAAGGAGCCCCAGGCAGCAGTCCCTTCCCTGCCCCAGGGCTGCCAGAGGGATGCAGACAACCCAGGGCCACTACTCCTCACCCACAGCTACAGCCCCATGCCCAGCAGGCTGTGAAGGTATCTTCTTCCTGGAAATTCTGCTTCAAGAGGAGCAGCAAGTCACCAAAACCAATCCCTAGCTGTGGCAGCCACAAGAACTTGCTGCTTTGGCTGAGATGCTCCTCCACTGCATTGGTGACACCACTTTAGACACAGAGGAAACTATGCTGGTCCCCAAAGAGGCCAGGATTTGGGTGCTTTCTCCATGGCATCAATCCCCTGTTCACAAGAACAATGCAAGGGGCAACCCAGCAGCAAATCCTCTGTTTCTGGCTATGTATCAGATAACACCAGCACCATTCCAGCAAGACTCTGAACACCTCCTTCACCAACCTCGTAACAGGGGTAAGCACAGCCCCGTCTCACAGCTGGGACTCTGTCATCCACTCCTCCTGCAGGGATGGTTAAATAGCACTGCTCTCTCCTACAGAGATTCTTTGATTTCTCATACAGGATAATCTCACACTGCTTCCCTTTCCTCAGTGGGGATATAGCCACTCTCCTCAGCCTGCTGCCTATGGGAGAGGCAGGCATTCCAAATTTGAGTTCACCCCTTTAAGTGAAGTTGCCCAACAGCATCAAAAGCTGTGGGGGAAGAGAACAGACATCTGGATCATTGCACAACCTCCTTTCTCAGGAAACCTGGGTAAACAGCAGTACCTGCCTCCATGAGATTATTGCACCAGGAGCAAATCCAACTGTTGTTTTAAGTAGACAGTGTAAGCCAAACACATCCTGTCAGATCTGTACAGGTTTCTGTCTGAGATTAACTCAAAGACCAGTACATGTCTCTGCTGGTAAGGTCAGCAAGAATGAAACCAGAGCTCCTGGAAGACCTTCAGCTCACCAAGGAGTCAGAAGCCAAGCACCTTCACTGGGGAGCTGGACCCAGCCTCACAGAGAGAAACAGAGGCTTTTACTGAAACTGCAGGAGCTGAAGGAGTCCCACGGCATCCCTGTGGGCTGGAGGGACAGACTGCCAGCTCCTTGTCCAGCAGGGAAAACAAGGGACAACTCTGGATAAAAGTGCTCAGAGATTAGGAGAGAAGCCTCAGCTCTGCAGACTTCCTCCCAAACCAGAAACTTCTCCTTGCCCACTCACACAGCACAAGTGGAGTCTGCCTAGGTACCCATTCTAATATTATTTTCTAACCTACAGTAACAGAAAAAGTTTATTTATCCACTCTTACGAACAAAGTCATTCAACTCCTTAATTTAATCAACCTCAACAGCTTTTGGGTGGTAACACCTCAATAACAAAGGTTGGAAAGTGGGAGAGGAGATATACAAGAGGTTTACAACCATGTGAAACAATAAAGATGGCATAACTCTCACAAATCCTTCCAATTCAGAGAAGTCTAAAAAACACACTATCCTTTATTTACTGATTAATATGCAAAATGCATGCACTACTCTAAAAGAATCCAAAGGTGTTTGAAAGCCAGGAATTCTGACTTAGATGACTTGTTAAGGAGGAAAAAGAATGAACAGAGTTGTTTATAGACCAACAGACAGGAACAGCACAAAAATACACTTAGCAAAGAAAAAGCACAAACTATTATGACACCTTTCAAAATAAAACATCACATAGTTTGTTTAAATCTCCTAAAACAGGAGAAGTCTCCCCACATTGCCAAAACAAATGAAATACAAGTGTGGATGTGACTCTGCTACAGTTCAGAAGGGGACAAAGGTTTACAGTGAGTTACATGGACAAACAGAGCACAGGATGCTCTCCTGGCTCCCAGCAAGGCCAGACCACAGGCAGCAAAACCTCCAGCACCAGCCAACTGCCCTGTGTCAGCATCTGCCACTTCTGCCCATGCCTCTGCCATCACCAGGCAGGTGGGTGAGCAATGAGCCTCACCCTCTGCAAGTGACAGAGAGGTCATTGCTGACACAGGCCATGGACACATCCCTGCCATACCCCTCCATTTTCTTATTCCTGTGAAGCTGCAAAGTCTCATGAGACAGGAGGAAATCCCATGGCTCCATGCACCTTCCAGCTCCATCTCAAAGCAACCACCTTGTGCTGGGAAACAGCTAAATTTGGGCTGCCTGCCCATGGACTGGGCTGCTGCAGAAGAGCTCATCCTGTCCAGACTGCTAGAGGACATTTTTTAAACCTGTGCTGTTTCTGGTGCTTTTTCACAGCTCTGAAACCTGGGTGGATGGCAGAGCCACAGCAAAAAGCAGGCAAAGGGTGCCCAGGGCTGCTCCCCAGGCAGCAGCAGGGCAAGCTCCAGGCTTCCCCTGCACACAGCACAGCAAGGAGAGGCACTGGTGTTTGGACAACTGGAACACATTTAGGGGGCAATTTTTCACAGGGCCTCCAGCCAGGCCATTTCCTACAATCACTGTTTTATTTCCCAGGACACAACCCATAGACCAGCAGCTCCCCCACCCACAAAGTCTCCCATCACCCCACCCCTACATGGGCATCACCCACACCAAGCCCCTTACACACAGGACACCTCCACCATCACAACTATAAACATGACTACAAATCAACGTCCACCAAACCTGTCACCTCCAACTGAGTATCTTCCACCAGTTCAACCCCAGGACCCTTCTGCACTGGGGAGCAGCTGAGCACTGCCACAACAGGCTCTACACACTGCCCTGCTGGACAGCCAGCACTTCTTACCAGTGTTTTTTAGATGACAGATAACATAGAAAACTTGTGTTTATACTGGCATGCAGCAGGCTAAAACACACTGTAAGTGAAGATGTAAAGCAGCCTGAACACCAGCTAGGCAAAGTGTATTTGGAACTTGAAGATCAGTATTTTGGAGAGAGGCTTGTGATTAGCTAATGTTGATGGTAAACTCTCCAGAGTAGAGTATTCACAGCACTGAAAGACAACAGGGTTGCCTGTTCCAGCGTTGTCCTGGAAAATGCCCATCCCAAAATCACAGGCTTCGGGCAACCAGAGAAAAATGTAAGTGGTGAGGGTGAATCCCAGTCCCTGTGTGTGGCCAAGTGGGAAGCAGCACTGCCCAGACTTGGCAGTCTAAATTTCTCATTTCCTCCTTGCACTGGAGGGTTTGCCTGCCTTCCTATAAGGAGAAAAAAACCCCTAAAAGTAGGAGGAGGTGGTCTAGGAAAAAGCATTTCAGTTCAAGATTTCACAGCCAAATTGCCGTAGAACTCAGGAGGTGGTGTTCTCTAATCTGAAAGGTTTTCTCTAAAAGCAGGCACCTCCAAAGGGGAAACTTTTGCAATATGCATCCAGAAAAAGCTGAGTAGGATTTACAAGAATTGCATTTAAGACTGCACCTCTGTGAATTTCAAAAAATAATGAGACTGCCCCAGCAGGTCCAAAAAAGACACCAAAGGAAAAGTCACACAAGTTACTGCCCCATCACGAGCAGCAGTATCAACACTACCCAAACAATCCTCCCACCCTGGGAAAAAAAAAAAAAACAACAAAAAACAAACACAAATTCTCTTGCACATAAAACCTTTATCTCCAGAACAAAGCTTTAGGCAGATTTTCAAATGCAGCTTGTGTATAACATTTTAGGAATCTGTAGCTCTATATCAAAATTGTTCAATTGTTAATTCTCCTATACTTTTCCTCCTGAAAGCCATGCAAAGCCACTGTGAGAAGCTACAGAACTGCCATGGCAGGTGCAAATAACCAACCATTCTGTCTGCACATCCAGCATGCTTAATAAAAGCTACACAGATGGCTGCAGTTTAAGACCTGTCCTTCAATTCATACTCAAACTGAAAATGGAACCACGTGGAAGTGAACCATGCTCCTGGAATTGGAAGTGACACGTCATCAGGTCTTGAGAGGTGTCCCCAAAATAGCAGGGCCTGCTTCTAAGACATCTCCAAAATTATATGGTTGTGGCCTGAGAGACAACGTGCTGAAAACATAATGAGGGAGTGAAACATATGTTGTGGTCCTGCTCTGAAGCCAGAGGAGGCTGGGGTTGCAGGACTTGGGCTGCAGCACAGGACTTGGTTAACTATTAATGGATGACTCAGCTACAACAATAATAGGTATTTCATGTGGTGCACTAGCACAACGGCACCCCGGTCCTTGACTTAGGCCTCTATGCATGCTAGGAAAAAAAAAAATATTGTAGTACATCATTTAATAGCGGGACATACCAGGAAACAGGTATTTTTCCAGGAGCCTCACACTCTGCTTCTTTCTTCACATGCGACTAAAAACCAGCAAGGGACGTCTGAAGAAAGCTGTCAGGGGGTGCCCAGGTTTGCAGGAAACCACAATCCAGACCAAGGTGCTTTACTTATTAACTGTTATTCATCAAAGCTAAATTCTATGTTAAATCCCTCCCCTCATCCCTACATGAGGTGCTAATTCCTGCCCAGCCCAGGTCCTGCAGAGCTGATAACCTGAAGCCTGGATTTTCCACAGATGGCTCTTAGAAGCAACATTAGTCTAAATTATCTCTGCTGAATTCATCCACATGACCCCATCCAGCTCCACACTGCAAGACAAGGGAGTCACACTGGGTGATTAGGTTAGCAGCACAAAATGATTGTGTTAAAAGCTGATGAGCTGAGCTAACTCAATCCAAGGTGTCTGGCAAGGCAGCCAACGAGATCAATTAAAAGCCCTGCAGCCCTAATTGAGAGTTTCTGGGTGCAGCTAACATACCAGTCAGGGCAAATACACAAATCAGGGACAATACACAAGTCCTGAGCAGAGCTGGCTACCGCGGAATGAGAGCCATCATCCCAATTTGCAGCCATTCAAACTTCAAGACAAAACCTGAATCCCTCTTCTACGGATCAAAGCACTCAGCACCCAAAGGCAGGCACTGCTTGGACATGCCCAGGGTGGCACTCAGCAATTCCCAGCTGACCAGTGGGAGATGCTTGTATATTCATGAGCCCAGGTGCAAGAACAGAGTTAGAAGGGCATTTCAGGGACAGATCTTGGGGGATTTGCCTCAACATGAAAGCACCTTGAGCCCTTCCAGCAGGCTCCTCTGAAGCTGCAGCCTGGGACCATCCTTCCAGCGCTCTCAGACTTTCCTGCACCAGGTGAGGTTCACACCCCAAAAAAAGCCCCACTTGGAAGCGCTTCTACATCTGCCTAAAACCCCATCAGAGACAGGACTTAGGCAGCAGCTCAAGCAGGGAAGTGAAATCTCACCCATGCTTGAGGAAGCATTTAAGTACCTGAAGTGCTTTGTTGAAGTGCTTGGGGTCCCAAATGTATTAGTTTACCACCCTTAACTTCTTGATGCCAACAAGTGAAGGAATAAGACAATCAACCTCACATTTGCTCCTTAAATTCCAAGCAGGAAATCCTGCAAAGCTCAGCCACCCCCAAACTTACACCCAGAAAACCGTAGAGCACTTTGCACAAGCAAAGAAAAAAAATATATTAAGCTGTACCCAACATATTAATAGTTGATTTTTCTAGAGAACACTTGATGGTGTGTTTGGGGGTTTTTTTCGACTGCCTACTGAGACGCTGGTTCCCCTGTGCTGGGAATTTTCCCTCTACAGCTCCTCCTCCCCCAGCTCCCAGACCATCCATTCTCCCCCTTTCAAACTGCACCCATTGTAAACGGCACTGAATATTAACACAGCCCATTGAGCACTTGCTTCTTTTGTATGGGACCCCTGCGTTTCAAATTGCAGTCACCGCAGAGAGGAAAAGTCTCAAAGTGATTAAATGCCGTGAAGTTTCTCAAAAGGAGAGAGGAATATGCAGAGGAGGCTGAGGGGGTCCCAGAGCCTTTCACTAGAAGCCTTCTGCGAGAGCCAGAAACCCTTAAATGGGGGTATTTTTTCCTTTGTTATCATTATTTACTTTCAATCCTAGCCCGATGAGCCAATTTCTGCCCTGGCTGTGGCTCCGTGTGGGATGGAGACGAGAAGCTCAGACAGCAGATGCAGGGGGCTCGCTGTTAACTGCTGCCCTCCTGTAGGAACTGATAAATAAATACTGCGGCATGCTGAGGGTGGTCAGCGAATCCACCGACACATGTTCGCACAGGAAGGGTGGATTTACTTGCAAGCACATGTATTTATTTGTGCTAAAGCAGCAGGCCCGGAGAGGCATTGCTTTGCAAGGAGGGGCTCTGCTGTTACCCACTGGGGCCAAGCTGCAGCGCAGGAGCTGCAATCCCGCAGGGTGCAGAGCCATCCCGCAGCCCTGGGGCTGGGGACTGTCCAGAGCAGGGACACGGGCAAGGACAGTGCTCCAGGAAGCACCAGATCTGTGTGTCACTGCAAGCCACGCTGGAGTTCTTTCACAAGCACCACCAGCTCCCAGCGCTGTCCCACCTGGGCAGGAAAATCTCCTTGGAGCATCAGCCAGTAGGGAGCCTTTGGGTTTCCACTGCTGCCCCAGGAGGAGGGAGAGGGACCAGCCACCTGTCCCAAACCATATCCCCTCTCCCAAGCCATCCTTCCAGGCACTGCAGCCCCTCCGGGCAGCCGGCACACGCTGAGAGCTCCACAGCTGCGCGGGGCCAGCAGTGACCATTACTTAATCTTTGTTCCATTATTTCAGCAGGCCTGGAAGCAGGACACGCAGGAGAGGTACTGCCAGCAGCGCTCCCCCCTCCCAGCACTGTCAGCAGGAGAGTCCCCCACACCACCTCCTCCTCCAGCACCTGCAGGAGCAGATTTACTCCAGGGCCTGAGAGCAAGTAATGTCCTTCTCCCAAAAAAAACCCCATGGAACCAGCAGCAGCAGAGCCCCTTACCAACCAAGCAAACAAGCTACCCTAACATGTGAAAGCAAACCAACAGGACCTGACACATGAAAACCCCAGTTCAGCAAGAAATTTATAGGTAATTTTGAGCACAAATATTAAGTTTCATTGAACAAAATCTTTGTGTGTATACACTTGAGCACAGAAAGAGACTGCTCCTGACTCCTAGTTCAAATGCAATTCCAGACCCTGAAACCACTGACAGGCACCCACAGGACTTTAAAAAGCATTCAGACACTTTGCCCTGATCTCTCCAGAGAGCAGCAGCACCATGCAAAGAGCCAACACGCAGCTGGTGCCTCGCGGCAGCTTATCCATATAGCCAAACCCTGGAGCCTTCCTAGGAAACAGAGAGCAGCTCTTAGCCCAGCTCTCCTGGGTACTCGAGGATGCTGCCTTTTTCCAGACGTGCCAGGCACATGCACACTGACCCAGAGGCAGAAGGATCTCTGCACAGATCATCAGTGTCCCCCAAAATATCCCCTAGTCATTTGGGTCAAAACTGCACAATACTTCTGTTTGAAATAAAAACTTTATTTCCTGCAGACCATGCTAGCAATGAACTAACTATCCAACCACAGCCTCACTGTCCCTCCAAATCTTCTCACCAAAAGCTGTACCTAAAATACTGTTGCTTTATCACTAGTAGGAAAGGAAAAAAACCCTCAGTCATACACGATGCCTAAAGGAAATAGCTCTTCTCTCACTCCTCAAAAATCAAGACGCATGGAGGGACAGAAGCAGAGGTTGCAGGGGATGTGCCACATCACCAACACTGTTGGAGCCCTGGCTTTTTGGGGGCACAAAGCATTCTGTACTTAAACTTATCCCTAAACTTTATGCCACTTGTAACACTCTAGTGTAAAAACAAACTCCAGACTTAAACAGAAGCCACGAAGCACCTCCAGCAGCTCCAGAGGGAGGCACTGCAAAGGAGCTCTGTGCACATCAGCTGCCCAGCAGAGTTTGACTCTCCTGGCTTTCTCCTTGGGTCAGGAACCCTTCCCAGCTGCAGCTGGGTGCGAGGACGGGATGGGTCATGGCAGTGTTGCAACGTGCCCTGTGCAGCAAGTCAAGAACACTTATATAACTGGCACACAATGCTGAGCTGCCTGTTGCTTTAAAGAAAAACAAACCTATTAAAAAAACCCCGAAAAACATCCATCTACACTACATTAAATGTGAACGACTGCACAGCCCCTCTGTGTATCAGCTATTCCTTCTGAAAGCTTGGGAGAAAAATTACAACTCCGAGCTGTGCTGCCAGCAGAGAAATAACAATAGTTTCAAAAAGCCCCAGTGCTTTTCCTCGGTACTGATAGTCCTGTTGACAAAATACGCGGCGTGATTAAGTCTGTTCCAGAAGCCTCCCCGGCTGCCGAGCCGCATTTCCAACCCGACAAACAAAAGCTTTATCTCCAACACACTGAAAACCGACTCCAAGCACTGCCTCAGCATTGTGGCACTCGTTAGGAATAAAGATAAACTGCTAAGGAGGGATTGTTCAATAGCGCCTTAATGAAGTTAAAGCACTGCCACCAGAGTCACTGGAAGCTGGATTTATCTCGTCTCCAATTAGCGATCGAACATGCCCAAGCTTATCACCCCAGGGAGCAGACACCTCCGGCGCGATGCCCAGCAGGGATGGAGATGAGGGATACGCAGCTCCAACATCACCTGTCTCTCCCCAAATTATGGCTGGAGAACCCGCATCCTCTGAGCTGCACCCCCACATCAGCCATGGACCACTGCAGACCTTCATATCTGCCTTTTTTTCTTTAAAAAAAAAATCCAAAAAGCAAAAGAGACACTTGCACAGAGGTAACTTTTTGCTAGCACATGGTGCTTTTATAGAGAACATTAAACCACTAAAGAAGTGAGTTATCAACTCTCTGCACAAAAAAATTAATATTTACGATCCCACTAAGCCTGAAAAATATGCTTCATCCTTGTGCTACTAAACTGAAATAGGATATTTTAAATAATTTTTAGCATTACTCTAAAAACAAAAGTACTTGCAATAGCTTAAACATCATCTTTTTACCCTAACTATGCAGAAGGAATAAAGCCTTAATGTTGTATTTTCAGATACAAAAGCTGTTTTAACCAACTCTTGATTAGTTTGTAACATACAAAGTTAGAAACTTTATTCTAGGTGTCTAAAAGATCAACAGCCCACATGTCCACAGCAGAAGATTTATACGTGCTCTTACTTCACCAATAAAATTTGAACTGAACTCAAGACACTCCAAAACCTGCTCCATTTGGAAAAGACACTCCTGGGTATTAGCACTCCGGAAAAAAACCATACAACAATAAATTTGCTCTGTCTGGGTTATCTACGCACTTCCTTGTCCGAACAAAGATACACTGTCCTATTTTAAGAGGTGCAGGGGAACGCTGGAATTATTAAAAGCTTGCGCTGAAAGGTGAGGGAAATATCCTTTTAGAGCAACAGGTGAATGGGATGAGTCAGGGCTTTAATGCAGAGGCCACACGTACCTCTCAATATATGACAGGATAATTTCATGTAAAACAAGGTTTTTCTGCAGGTAAAAGTGAATGCCACCAGGAGAACCCGACAAACCTCTAATAATTTTTCTTAATAAGGAGCTGGAAAATCTCCAGCAACACTTCAGTGACCATCCTCTCTCCTGGCAGAGTTGAGGAGTATCTATTACAACCAGGGGTTTTAGAGATTCTGTTCGAACGCCCGAAAGGCCCCGCAACAGAAGCGCTGCTTCCCTCTCCCTTTCTGGATACTGATTTCCCGAAGTTTAGTAATAGTTCAGCGCACTTATTTTTACAAGTTTGTGAGCGCACACACGTACTCTCAGTCCTCCTGGACTATTAAACGAGTCGAACTGCCAATGCTGAGCACACTTTCCCCCTCGAATCTCCTGAGCTTCAAGTGTCTGATGTTTTATTTCACCTCCTAGGAGCCCACACCAGCGGTCACACAACGGGAGCGGACCCGCTGCACCTCCCGGGAAATGGCAGTGACACCGTCCCGCGCTTGGACACGAACCTGAGCGCTTGAAAACACCCTTCTGGGGATAAAAAACATCCCACGGTGCTGCAGCAACCACCAGGTGCGGGGCTCTAAGCTCAGCTGCCCCCCAGGACATACGATACACCGCGGCGCAGTAACTTCGCTACACACGCAAGTAGTGAGGGAGCGCAGCCAGCCGCGCCGCCTTTACTGGAAAACACCTGGGTTTTACGGAAACTCCCCAGCAGCCCTCTACCCCCTTTCGATCGCCTGAATTTCACAGCCTAAAAAGTTGGCAGCATGAAAAGCCAGAAGAGCGGGCGCGGCGCTGGGGTCTGGATTCGGCCACCCGGGCGCGCCGCAGCCCCGGGACGGCATGGATGGACGGACGGACGGACAGATGGATGGACGGACGATGTCCTAATAAGGTTTCGGAAGCCCAAGCTGGCCGTCATCTTCAACAGATCCCATCGCTAAGAGACCAAACCCGCTCCCACCTCCCTTTCCTCCGGGACACCCGGAGGCCAACCCCGCACGGGACCGAGACACGGGGAGCCACAAACGCCAACTTTTCCCCCGGGACCAGCATCGCACCCAACGCCTCCATCTCCCCCATCCCCGCTCCGGGTGGGCGCCACAGGGGACACCGGATCACAGGACAACCAGCGCCTGCAAAGCGGTAGTGGCCACTCCGCTTAAATAAATAACCCGGACTTTCGCGGGGATTTTTATTTAAAGTTTTCCCATCCTTGACAACAAGCCAAAGAGCGGTGGTTCGGCTGCCCTAGCCCCGTCCCCGCGGGTTCCCTCCGGTACTCACACGTGCCGCGGCCAGCGGGGCAGGTCCCGGGGCAGGGCGGG
>VXBB01002556.1:30479-75246 GCA_013399915.1 Illadopsis cleaveri
CGTAAATCCCGACAATCTGCGGGAACAGCAGGGCCTGGGGGCATCCCTGCAGGAAGGGTTGTCCTTCTCCGGACGCCACGAAACGGCCGTGGGGCTGCGCTCCGCAACGACACGCGTGTCCCGCCACGACCCCGTGGCAGGACTGGATCAGTTATCCACGCGTGTTCCAGACCACACCTAAGCAGAGGCTGCATTTCCCAAATGTGTCTTTATGTTGGAAGCCCAGCACAGGGCAGAGGTAGAGGGGCAGCCAGCCCAAAGCGGGTCGAAGCGTGACTCACCAGGGAGCTGCATCACGGGCACAACTCATTTCAGAGCAGCGATGCGCTCCGAGGACGGGATTGAGAGGCTGCTCCCGAGCTTAGTGGAGAGCATCCAACTGGCTTCGCTCGAGTTTGGATGTGTCCCAACGCAGCATTTAGGGAAGGAAGCTCTTGGAGTGTTCAGCGCACCCACGGCGGGCGGGAGTGTGATTTAACCTCTTACAGCAGGATTTACGTGGGGAGAAGGGGAATATTTTAGGGAGAGAAACACGTATCACAGGCCAATCCTGCTTCCACTAGCTTTGATTAAATTTGCAACTTTCTATTGCAGATTCCTCCTGAGTGCAGGGACAGAGCCATATTTCCTCCCTGTAACAGAATGGGGCATTGCACTGCAGGATGCTCCAATCATGCTGCTCATCGTATGCATCTCTTCCCAAATCTTCCCCCCGCAAAAAAAACCCAAAAAAACCAAAACAAAACAAACAAACAAAAAAAAACCACAAAAAAACAAAAAACAAAACAAACAAACAAACAAACAACAACAACAACAACAAAAAACGGGCTGCACAAGGGCAATGGCATTTCAGGCTGTTCAGAGTGGGACCCAAGCTGTACAAACTCATGAAAGGCATCAAAGCTGGATTGGTGTCACCTAGAGAATAGATTCAGCTGAACAAAATAAACAGGTATGATGTTGAATTTGCTGGGAAGCCCAACCAAAGAAACTCCATTTGGCCCACAGGTTGTGAAAGTCGCATGTCAAAGCCTCGGTGTCTCTTCCCCATGCACAATGTGGAGTTTTGGCAGCCTCACGAGTCTCATGAGGAGGTTGAAGGCACATGTCTGTTCTCCACACCCATGTGTAAGAACCAGCAGCAAGGAATAGCAGCACACTGCAGCATTATCAGCAACTGACAGAAAAGGAAGGCAGGTGACAAGCCAGCCTTTAGAGTGATGAGCAATTTGGCTTTTGAAGCCTGGGCTTCTGTACTCCCAAAATTAGGCAAAAATCTTGCAAGGTCTTTCTCGACCATCGGCATCAGTGATCATGGTGGTGAAATGCTACCTTGATGATGTGAGGGCAGGTGTGAGAGGGGACACATTTTTGGGAAGCTATCAGTCTGGATGAGGACATTCTCACCCCCTGCCTATTCTCCTTTTCTTCTAGATTTCTTACAGATTGGTTAATGGAACCATGAATTTTATTTTACACAATACACAGGGATTTTCTAACTTACTCATCTAGCTGCCTGACATAGACAGTAGTCAAGTCTTCTGCTGGACCCAAAAGCGCTTTTATGGAGAGGATTTCTCCTGCTCTGCAGGGATGGTATCATAGAAATAAAGAGACCTTTTGCTTCTTTTACAGTGTTTTCAGATTTGACAACCAAGATTTTCAATTAAGTTTAACAATTCATGTTAATATTTTTCAATATTAGGGCAAGAGGGTAAGTATGGGGTTTCCCATGGAGAGAGAGAAAGAACCAAAAGCTTTAGACAGCCTTTATAAAACAGAAAGCTAGAAGCAACTCTGCTGGAATCTGAGTCAAATCACCTCAGATGTGCACAAGATATCCTTGCACAGAGAATAAGGGCAGCTGGAAGGAAATCAGACTTTTCTCAGTTGTGCTCTCCCTCGTCCCCGAGTCAATGCCTGTGCTGGAGTCTGTGTGCAGCATGGAGGATGTTTCTTCCTCAAACCTCATTAAATCTAATTAAATAGCTTATAAAAGTATTTATGAAAACAAGTTTTAAAATGGCAAAGGCATGCCAACACGGAAGATACTTCTCATTCTGCCGGTGTCTTTTTGTGGATTTGGAGTTGGTTCAGAAGTGCACACTTGGAAGGTAATTGCTGACAGCATGCAGAATCCATCAAGCTGTAATTAACACTCTACTATTATTCTAATTGCCTCACTGAAGCTTCTGTGTTTTTTAATTGTAGAGCAATTTGCCAATAGAGAATTTAATTGCAATACATATTTTACACATTTTGGGATAAAGTACCACTATTTTCACTTCAGCAAAAATGTTCCTCAGTTCTTAATAGCTTGCTTTATTCCTTTCTGGGATTTTTCAGTGTTTTTTTTTCCCCTATACAGGGAATTTGATTGCAACCTCTTGTGAAATTAGCAATGATATAATATCCAGGAGTGCCTGGAGGCTTCAGTTTGGATCATGACTCTATTAAGTCAGGAATTGTACATACATGTATAAGACACAGCCCTGAGGAGCTTGAAATCTAAACAGAGAAGACAAACTGAGGTGAGAACAGAAGTATTATCCTGCTTTACAGCTGGGGAAGCAGCCCCAGATGATTCACCTCAGGCGACCCCAGGCTCCTGGGGCACAGCCAGGAACTCACACGAGCCCTGGGCTCAGGGCACCCTTCATCTTCAACAAGAACTGAGTTTCTGTCTCCTGGGTCCTGCAAAAGTATCTCTCTATGACTTGATTTGCAAGCTAGACCTTCCAACTGACTTCTAACCACCTAGGATCTACAGCTGCTTTTCACAGATGCCTTGTCTCTCACAGCAAGACTCAGCATTGAGGAGGAGCCCTGGTGGTCTGCAGAGCACCCCAGAGGTGTCACACTGGATGGACGACAGTGACAATGCTGTCAGGCTTTGGGAAGGATGCTTTTGACTTCTCCTGAGGCAGGCTGAAGGTTGGAGGCAGCAAAATAGAAAAGGATGGACCTTTGTTCTTTTTGACCATCCTTGCATTTGACATTTTTCATTCACTCCTCCATTTACTTCTATTTGCAGGGCTACGAATCCATCTGTAAGAACATTTGTCTTTTTCTAATAACTTTCATGATGGCTTTACACCCAACACCAATGGTGTTGAGGTTTGCAAAATGACTGCTGCCATGGCTACAATCCCTTGCATTGTCAACCTGGTGCATCGAGGTGTCAATCAATACCATCATGATGCCAAACACTCAAAAAGTTTTCAGCAGGTGTGTTGTGGGGACAGTGTACAAAGTGGCAGCGATTATTCAGCACAGCAACAGTCACATTAATACATCTCCAGCAGTGGCCTTTGGTATTAGCTGCTCATGATTTGGCTCCTGCTGCCTCAGTTGCAAGAGATGGTTTCTCTGGTACACCCAGATCAACCACAGCATCAGCATTCCAGAGGTTTATTAGTTGTTCTGGTTACACCAGATCTGCAAGGACAATTTTATGGCCTGTTGCCACTCAAAGCTGGTCTCTCCTGGATCCCAACCCCACTCTACAGAGCTTGTTTTGTTGGTACAACCTGCAAGATGCATGACGTGATCCACAGGTGCCTGGAAGCAATGACTGGTGATAACATCACTTCTCCCTGCTGAAATGGGTGAAGCCAATTCAGCTTAGCAGGAGGCAGCATATGACAGTGAGAATTAAAGGAAGAGATGATCAAATCAAGCTTCAGTATAGGGTCACTAACAGTGCTGACATGAAAGTTTACCTTGGCCTCAGACTCCGAAGTTTACCTTACAATGACACATAAACCTTTTCTTCTCTTGAAATTAGAGGCTGGTGCTTGAACTCTGGTCCTCCAGGAACATAAGGTCTTTGATCAAGATCAGATCATGCTTTGTTAATGTGAAAGTTCACTCAAGTAGCTGCTGTCATTTCATTTTTCACAGGCAATGAGTTAAATTGCTTTCTCAGCCCAGGACTGACACAGGCAGTTAGTAAAAAATGGTGCAAATAAGTAGATCCAATTAACTAAATCCAAGTTCTGTCACAACTTTGCCACCTCCAATTCCTTTTTTCCCCCCCATACTGAAGGCTTCTCTTAAAACTGTTGTATAAACCTATGTGTGTTTATCTCATCTTTCTAAAAGCAGACTATCAAAATAGCGTGACAGCAGTTTCTTGTCAAGACAGAAGGGAGAGAGAAAAAGACAGCACTAGAATATTGCCTGCCATTTGGATGGGCAAAATACATGGTAAGAGTGAGGGTTTGAATGTAAACCTGCAGTACTCAAACCTGGAGATTACCCTCAATTGCTTAAAAGCTTTTTTTGTTTTTTTTTGGTAGACAAGGCAATGGACTGACTCCAAGTGCAGGAAGAAAGCTGGTAGACCTGAAGTCTGAACGCTGTCTGCTTGGATCACACATTTCAGCACAACATTACCCTAATCATGCTTGAACTCCAAACCCCAGAGGTTTCCCCAAGCCCAGGGAAAGATTTGGCCCCATGTGCGAGCTGGCAGGTTTTGGGCTTTGCTCTTCAGATCTGGACTTGGACTCAGATCTGTGCCAAGCCTGCAAGAGCAGAGCTGGAGCCACAGCTGTTCCCAGCAGTGACTAGTGCTAGCAGTGTTTATGCTATGAGGAGCTCTATTAACTGGCATAATAACCATAATTACATGGTGTAACTCCTGCTTGTTCCTCTCACCTCTGGGCAGAGAGGGAAGCGTGAAGTTCTTGCAGCCCCAGAGGAATGTGTTAGATGAAAAGATGCAAGTGGAGCAAGGAAGCTGGAATCCTGCTGCAGACAAAATTGGAGTCACCTGCCCCTGCTCAGAGAATAACAGAAAAAAAAAATTAGAAATATTGGAGGAGGAGTTTAATTTCTTTCAGATAGGGATGCTCTAAATCAAGACTATTTCTTCACTCTGGATAAGTCTCTAGAAAGGGCTAGAGACTCCATGTGCAGCTGATAAACAGCAGATGCTTTATTTTACTGTAAGATCTTGCCTCCATGTAAGTGGGGAAATGAGCCACGAGCTTGCCTAATGAAACTGGTGGGCTCCAAAGTGTTTCCAGAGTGAAGTTTGTATTTCCTTGCTGATGGCTGTTGACTTCCAGTGACTTTCATGGCAAAAAAAGGTAACTCACCCTGTCCCCAAACAACCCCAAGCTCTCTGTGGGTTCAGATAAGGAAAAATCCACATGGAGTAAATGCAGGGTGCTCTCTGAAAAAAAATCTGCCAAGCTGAGTATTTATATTACATGAATAATTAATACACATTTTAAAATCTGTAATTTATAAACATATTTATTTAATAGCTCCCTGTCCAGTCTTTATTCTGCCGATGAAGGGCACCATCAGCAGGGGTGGTCCCTGCCTGGCAGGGTTTTCAAGGCAAGTTTAGCAGGGAATTGCACAAGTTAGGGCTGATCTCAGAGGTCTAGATCCCATATAACAATTAAAGGAAAATGATTGCAGAATGACCACAGCAGCTAGACTTTGGAAGCATCTGGCAAGCAAGCACTGCCTTACAGGTCAGAGCTAGTTTCCCCCAACTTGTGTCCTTGATCTTTATCCATACTGGAAGTGGGGCAAGACACCTTGTGACAACTTTTATTGGGACTCAATTACTGCCTCTGTGATTACTATGGGCTGTTACTACCAAACTGTCTTTTGTTGCTTCATATGGCTGGAAGATATTAAGATTTGTCCACTGCTTCATCATACTTTGATCCCTTGTTTAGGAAAGAAATCTGTTTCCTTGCTTGAGTGCCTCATTCTTGGCTAGGGATTGAACTGCAGGCTGATATTTCTGTTTGGCCCTTGAAGCCAACTATTAACCACACTTCTCATCCTGCTGGTACCACCCAGGAGTGCATCAATACTGCAATACAAATGGCACAGCATCATTATATGAAGAACAAAATATGTGGCAGGGCCCTGCTGTGGCTTAGAGGCTCAGAGAAGAATCTCTCAAAATATCTTAGACATCTGCCATGTGTAAAATCTCATGATTGTTCTTCAAATTCTTCTGTGGATACATCAGCCTCTCCTCCACTCCTCTATTGGTCTCCCTGTGCCAACACATGTGTTCTTACCAGCAGTGTGTGACACAAGGCTTGTTTTCCTCCACAGTTATTCTATTTGTTCAGTACCTGGGGTATTATCCTCTGATTTGAGACCCCCTGAGCCACTCCCATAGTGCAAAGTTGGGATGACATGAGGGATTAGGACTCCATGTGGGAATAAGGAAGAGCAGATGAAGGCTTAGCAGACACAGATCCTGGTTTATGCCAATACCATAACTAATTAGAAACAGGGGAAGCAAGTAGATGGAAAATGCCTCAGACCTCTCTCAGAGTCTTCCATGGCACATGAATGTGTCTCTGGCAGTACCACACCATCATTGCTGCAGTAGCTGAACGACTTTGTCCACAGATCCAGTGATGGATGTGTGGAATTTGTGCAAAAGCTCAGTGTGCCTTCAGTGACACTCATTTCTCAGCCTTCATCTTCCACAAGATGTGAATGACCACGGGAAGTTCCAGTGATGCAGAGCAACAGTTTCCATTGTATCCCAGGAGGGTTGCATTCCTTCTGCCTTAAAGACACTGCTTCTATCAGCTCTGCAGAAAGGCACACTGCAATGAAGAGCTCACACAGAGGTAATGAGATTGAATCCCTTACCAGCTTGTGACCTAAGGTAGCATTGTGTGAAGAGGCACAAGTTGCCTTATGCTCTCTGCCACCCAAATTTAAAAAAGAAAATACCCTCAAAACTGAAACACTCCAGCCTGATGTAATTTGTCTCTTGGATTAGAAGAAACTACATAGAACTTTTAGCCTCACATCTGTCCTGCTCCAGGGAGGAGCTAAATTCAGCTAGGATTTCTTTTTGTTCTTTAGCTTTCATCCTTTTCTCCAAGAGGTCTACATTACTCCCTTCCCTCCCTCTTGGCCAAAGCCTCTCCATTCTGGTTATCCTGGACAATATTTTCTTTTGGATGATCTATAATCAGACACCTTGAAGGTAAGGGCAGACCAACCAACCCCCTCTGCTCTGCACAGAGCTATGGCAGCATCATCTGCTCCTGGGGCACCAAGAAGGAGCTCTCCCTGAGGACAACTTAGGGAAAAAGCAATGTTCAACAGAACGCCCAAACAAGAAGGTGGAAGAAGAAAACAAAAAATACCACTCTTACCTTCTACTTACCCCCCTTGTGATGAGGTTTTTGCAGTCACTGACTCCAGCTGGCAATGGTGCAGTAAATAGCCATGTGCCCTGTGCACAGGCTTGCTGAGAGGAGGAAAGGGAGCTGAACTCCTTCCCTTCTGCTACATCACCACCACCTCATGCTGCACAAGCCCTTAGCTACACAAACCATCCCTCTGAACCAGGACTGTCAGCAGCAGAGGTGACCTGTGATCTCTCCAACATTTATGGGGTGCAGGATGTCTGTACTTGGGTCCCTCGGCTACACCTGTGGGGAGAAAACCAAGTGTGGGCTACCAACAGGCAGTCTCACCTCCCAGGCAGTGCCTGCACTGCCCCAAGCCTTCATCCATCATGGGAGCCCTGAGGGTGAAGTGGCAAGTTGTGGGTGCCTTTTTTATTTTCCATTATGATCTTACTGGCTATTGTGTCAGAAATACCAGAGCTATGCTTCAGGTGCCTCTTTGTTTCTGGCCCTAGGACTTGTCCTTTTTTGGGGAGAAGGGAATGCATCTAGGGTGTGCTGGATATTTTTGAGTGCATGGTGGAGCCCTATGATACTTGGAATATCTGTCATGGTCTCAAGCTACAATGTGAGGAGCAAGTGAAATAGATTTGCTTCTCTTGTTAAATGCTATTTTATCAAGTGCTATCTCATTTTGGTCTGTTTACCTCCCGTTTGACTAATAATTGCTGAGTGGCTCTGAGCTCCTGCATTGTTTGAACTGGTGCCTTTGTGTGAGGTGTTTCCTTGAGACTTGAGGTGCCTTCTCTGCTTCTGTACAGAGCCCACACTGGGATGTGCTCAGGAGGGGTTGCTACTTCTAGTGCAGGAGCATTTTCAGATTGGTTCCACCACACTGATGGTTTCCCTCGGCTCTTTGTCTGAGGGCTTTGAGGCCTGGGCAGTAGCTCTCCTAAATGTCCTCCTGTGCAGAGTGGTGTGTGTGTACCACAGTGTTTGCAGGCAGTGCCCGGCTTTGCCCAGCTCGTCTCTGAGACACCCAGATTGTGTAGGCTGGGGCAGCTTCCTTACCCATGGCAGCCTCCAGGTGACTGGAATTCTCCCATAGATCATCCACAAAGTGATAAAAAGTTGGCTCTCTGTATTAGCACAAGGCAGCATGTTGGAAAAAGCCATTAATCACAGCGAGGGCCGGTGGCTGCTGAGCGCGCACCTGCAGGCCGCAGCCTTGGGAAACAGCGTTTGAGCAATCTGCAGGGCTCTGACAGAATGCCTCTGAGCTTTTCCCATTACATCACTACTGGGGCCAGCACAAAGGCTATCTGGGTTGCTCAAGGAAGTGTATTGTGGAAAACAATTCTACTTTGATGACTGATCCAGGCATTTATTTAGGCAGAGCTGAAGCAGTTGCATTGGCTCATTTGATCTGTGCCGTTAATGGGAGACAACTCAGCGCATGCTTTTGTTATACTTGCTCTTGCTTGCAGAAGTTCTTGAGTTGTTTTTTTTTTTTATGAACAAAACTATCTATCCCTTCACATGGCAATCGTGCCAGTGTCACAACCTTAATTATCACTCAAATTTTCCAGATGGGATTTTTTCCAAAATCTGGCTCAGAAGAATTTGCCCAGGTTGACGGAAGCCACTGAACATGATACTGAGGAGCATCTGTGTGTTACAAGGAAATAAAAGACAGGATGCAGCGTGTGCAGGCATGGGGTGAAAATAAAACAGCTGCTTGATTTCTAGTTTCATGCTTTGCTTTTTACACCAGGAATGTGTCGGTAGCCCCCTGTGTCCTTTTGCAGCATACTGGTTCCCTGAGAGAGAAGGAAATCTATTACATGAATCCCACCGATCTCTGGGGCTGTGGCTGGAGTACCTTGCAAAGCATTTACTTTTTTTAAAAAAAATTCATTCTCTGTTAACATTTCACATATATTAGTGGCTGTTACTAAAGGTTTGATAAATGGTTTGAATGAAAGACTTGCAGAAATGGCCAACTGATCCCTTTGAAATTTTTGTTTACTCTCTAAGTAGATATTAATTAAGTAAGATAAACTGGCATTCTGAAAAAACACCCCAAAATACAACTGGGGCTTTCAACAATGTAATATACGAAAATAAAAGGTGAAACTTGGTGGGACAAGTTGACAAATGGATGTTACACTTTTCTCAGGCTTATATCATATGCTAAAACATGGTGTCACTGCAGGATTTTTCTGTGTCATAGTAGTTTTATCCTGTTTTAAATCTCTTCTAAGGGTTAATGTTTTTCATCCTTAAAGCTGTGGGAGAGGAAGGGTTTTTCAGCTCCTTATTTTAGAGAAATTCTCAAAATTCTCCTCATTTTAGAGAAAGGCCACCGTAAATAGCAAGCCATTACTGGCTGAAATTGCAAGAACCCACAATGAGGAGAAATCTCCTCCACCCTCCATTAATGTAAAGTCACAGGAAATAAATCTTTCCTCCTAACCAGATCTTTGAAAGCCTCAGCAAGACTTGTCCATAACTGTTTCTTACATAAAAGGAAGTTCTGGTCCAACTTTACACTCCCAGGTCCCCCAGCACAGCCAGGGCAGCTCCAAAGGGAACTGGCTCAGTTCCTTCTCTTTCTGCAACAGGTCAAACAAGCAGTGGGCACTGAAGACTTTCAGAGTTTCCAAACACCAGGAGGGCAGCCCAGGGCATAGCTCCAGCCAGGACTCTCTCGAATGCCCCTTCTAAAACCCTGAACACCCTAATGGGGAGGATCATCTGGACAGCTGGAAGTCACATCTTTGGGATAATGGAGTGTGCAGATTTGCATCGTGGTGTAGTTGATCCAGACTGAATGTCAGCTCGTGAGGGTGCTGACAGAGCCCGTGCTGAGAGTCCCCTCCACAATGTGCCTCCTCAGAACAGTCTTTCCCATCCTCTGCCTTCTCTGCTAGATCATTTGTCTGCTTTATGGGCTCCGGGCATGGCACATCACCATGTCTTCCTAGTTCTTGCAATTGATTTTCCACAAATGTTACAGGGTGTGTCTATTTTATTTATTTATTAGTTTGTTTGTTTGTTTATTTATTTTTGCAGGAGGGTTTTTTTAACCTGCCTTTAAGGTGACCTCAGAAGCCTGCTGCAGTGTGAGGCTGGAGCAAGGCAGAGCTGTGTGCGTGCCTGGTATCGCCTGCATGCACCAGACCCTGCAGCTACTCATTCCTCCTCGTGCAGGCAGCTGAGAGCGTGACAATAGCACTTGGATATCATCCCATTTCCTCCCCCTTAAACCTGAGTGTTGTCTTCCAGGTGTTACAGACATTTTTGAAGTCAAAACACTTGCCAACTCCAATTAAACTTGTGGTTTGCAGACAAATTGGGAGCCGGCTGGAGAGGAAGCTGGCGGGAGAACAGCTTTGTACGGGGTTCCAGGACAGCCGAGTTTCCAAAAATTTTCATCAGGGCAGAGATGAGACCATAGTGATCTGCCTCTGGTAAGAAAGGTATAAATGCACAGCTGCTGTGGTTGGGTAGGGGGAGCTCCTGTTAGAGGTTAAAAATTGGAGGATTCAGATTTAATTTGTCCAGCTCGTGGCCCCAAAGCCCAGTCTCAGTGCCACCTCTCTGGCTGTCCTGCCTGCAGGGGCACCAGGGGCTGGAAGTAGATTCTGCATGGGCATGGTCTGCTGATGTTTTTTTTACAATGAGAGTGGCAGAACACTGGCACAGGTTGCACAGGATGAGCCATCCTTGGAAACATCCAAGGTCAGGTTGGACAGGACTCTGAGCAACCAGATCTGGTTGAAGATGTTTTTGCTTGTTGTAGGGGGGTTGGACTAGATGGACTTTAAATGTCCCTTCTAACCCAAACCATTTTGTGATTTTTTTCTTGTGGAGGAAGGGGATGGTAACCTCTACATTTTCCCTCCTTCCCTCTCTATTTTGGCTGCTACAACCTCCAATCCTTCCTTCTCCCTTATTCAGTCCTATATTCCCCTTATTCCCTGCAGGGCCTGGTCAAAAAAGGGCTGATTTACTCTCACCTTTTTGCAAGTCATTTCTGGACATCTGAGGTCTCCCTTTATGCAGTGTTAATCAAGTTAAGAGGTGGCTTGGGTCCATTTGTAATGCATTTCTTTAAAATGAAGTGGGAAAGAATTTTCCCAGACTGGGAATATTTTAGACACCTTTTGAATGATGTTTTTCAGATTACATAGTGACCATGTTGAAACACTTGGGTTTTGTTTGGGGACAAGGGAGAAGTTATTTTGATCCTTTTCCTACTTGCAATGTAGGGAACAGACCCATTTTGAACAGCAACAGCAATAAAAAAGACCTTCAATTTTGGCAGTCACTTGAAATGGGACACTTCACCTGGATTTAAGAAATGGATCAAAATGGCCTCAAAATTAAACATTTCCTTCAAAAATGTTCATTGTGAAAATATTTCTTTTTTTCCGTGGGAAAATATTATATAGTGAGGAAACTGCTCATTAGTTCTAGCATTTGATACCATTGGAGAAGTCTTTTAGAGTTTAAAAAAAAAAAAAATAAATTTGGTTTCTTTTTTTTCATTCACTCTGCCAGCCAAAGTGGAATCTGAGACTAAAGTCAGACACAAAACCAGGAGGAAGCAGTTTATTAGACTAAGGGTGAGTTTTGCATCTCACTGTCCTGCTTTAGTGATCTTCCCAAGCTGGCTGGCAGCACTGCAAAAGCACCCACAGAAAACATGTCCCTGGTGTTGCAATGTTTCTCCCCAGGATCCTGGTTCAGCTCTGGGGGATTTCCAGCCCTCTTGCTGCAGTTACTTGCTGTTCTCTGCCTGCAGGCACCACAACCAGCTCCCCAAGTGTGTGTGTGTGCCTCTCCTCCTGCCATACCCTGTGGGATTTTGCTTGCTGCACCCTGTCTGCCAGGCACCACTTTCATTTACTGCCCCTGCTAGAGCTGTAAAAGCTCCACGCTGTGCCTCTGAAAGCCTTGGAGTGAGCTCTGCTGTGGCAGAAGTGCTTGATTGCCGTGGTGAACATCAGGATAAAGAGGATTGGGGAATAGTGCCAAATGACCCTTTAAAAAAATACTTCCTACTGCAAATGTAGGATTTTGTATGTTCCTTGTAGGAAGTTTCTCTGGTCCAGGCACCACTGGGGCATTTTAGAGGTCAGAACTGAGGAGCTGGAGACCTCCAGGGAGGTGTGTGGCTCTGGTGCCTGGAAACAAACCCACATCCACTGTTTTTCCCACCAGCAAGGCTTTCCCTTAGCCATTCCCAGTGCTGGTGGCCATGTGGTGTCCCAGGGGGCCAGGCAGCATCCAAAATCAGTTGCTTTCTGTGTCCCCCAGTGCCTCCTCCTGTGAACAAGAGCTATGCTCTGCAGTTTGCCCACCACCCCGGGAAGGTCTCGGTGGGTGATACTTGTTCCTCCTGGAAGCATCTCTCCTCCCGCAGCCTTCTTCCTCACCAGGTTTCTGTTTTTCCTCTTGACTGTTTCTCCATCCTCCACCTCCCCCTGCCTCCATCTGGTTTCTATCTGGACTAAACAGATGTTTTTCCACTTCTTAAATGTCCTGTACACTCACCTCACCAATGTCTAACAGGGGCCGTTCATTCTTCTTTCCCCAGGTGTAAAACTTGAAAAACTGGAGGGGCGGGGGGAGAAGCAGCTCCTCTTAATGCCTTGGTGTGCATTTAGTGCTGGTGGAGGGATGAGGGAAACCTTTCTAATTACTCACCTTGCAGCCTAGAACCCTCTTACTCCTTCCAGGTCCCCTTTCCACTGCTAGTGTATACAGAGGATCAGACCTGTGATTTATGCCAAGGCAGTGTGTATAATATTCTCACTTTCATGTTATAAATGTTTAGCAAATCCACAAGGTATCAAAAGAACTTGTGGAGGAGATTTGCTAAGAAGGGCTTGTGGATAAACCTTTTGGACTTGGCTGGAAAGCAGACATACACAGTTTATTGCTTCCCCCTTCTGCAGAGTGACAATAGGTTAAATGTAGACTTTTCCTTAAAATAAAAGTTCCTCACTTGGCAATTCAATCAAGTGGTATCTGTCATGCAGAGGTCTCATGAAGGATTTATTCCCATTTTAAGTAATGTTTTGGAGGTGCAGGCTCCACATGGAATACATTAGGCAGGGGAAGGTTTGCTGGCATGCCCGTGGGGCTGGGAAGGTACATGTGCTGTGGGCACAGGGCTCATCCGTGGGGATCTGCTTCCCCCTCGCCCTCTTTCTCTCTTTTTCCCCTTACATGGCTCTGAAGGTCTTTGAGGGAGGGTTTTCCCAGTCTTCCCAGGGAAGGAGCTGAAGGATCAGAGCCCATTGCCAGGGGGCAGGCAGGAGAAGGACCCCAAGTCCCTGTCCACTGAAAGAGGAACCCAGCAACTCTCCCAGTGACTGTGGGGCAGAAATCCCAATGCTGATCCCAGCTCAGGTCCTTGAGACAGGGCTGGCATAGCAGTCCCTGGCCCCTGCAGGCCTTGCTGGGGTTGCAGAGATGGTCTCTGAGCTGCTTTGAGTCCCAGAGGTGGTGGCAGTCACTGCTGGTGCCTCTTTCTGCTCAGGGGGCGAATGAGGGTGGGACTGAGGTGAGCAACCATCTTTTTTTTTCTGGAAAAAAACAGCTGCTTTCTGTGATGGGAACTTAATGACCAAGTAAAATAATGTAATTTGGAAGCTGCTCTCTTCTTGTTGGTTTTGTTGTTTTGGTTTTTTTTGGGTTTTGTTTTTTTGTTTTGTTTTTAATTTATTTATTTATTGTTTATTTTGTTGACTGGACTCTTTCTCCAATGAAAACAGCAACTAGAGGTGGGGTAAGCAATCAAATCCTTGCAGGGCAAATGCCTGCCAGGTGTCACAGCTCTCTGCCACCTTGGGAGGTGGGTGCTGGCCTCTGGCCACCCTGGCCTCTGGGCCAGGCTCTCCTGCTTTGCTGTAGGTTATGGAAACTGTCCTCCTTGGAGACCATATCTGTGAGCACTGGCATTTTCCACACTGCCTGCCAAGTGGGGCTGTGCAGTGTGGATTAGTGACTGAATGTGAGCACAGCCTGCACTCCTGGGGAATTTGGCTTTTGTCAGGCACTGGCTGCTGGGACAAGAGCACCCACATTATTCTCTGCAGGTGCCCAGCTGCAGAGTTCTCTTTGCTGTGCCACAAATGAGCTGGGAGAGGTCCCCGTGGTGTGCTTGGGCACTGGTGAGGAGCAGCAGGGAGTGGGAATTTCTTCTGCTGTGAATTTGCCCTCATGGTTGCCCTCTATAAGATCCATGGTCAGAGGGATGCACCCATTCCAAGCAGGTTTGAGCACAGTGCTGCAGTGTCAGAGGGGCTCAGAGACATAAAACAATGAATTGCATGGAGTCTGAAACCAACCAACTAAAAAGCAACAACCTGAACAACTCGAGGCCATTTCAATCCAGATTTACCTGTTATACAGCTGTAGGTTTGCAGCATCGTGCACCTTGGCAGTGCCTCACCATACCATGCCTAGTCACAAAGTCTGCAGGTTCCCTGCTCCCTGGGACTGTGGGCATTTGGGCACCTTCCCTGCAATTGCTGCCAGTCCCAGAAAGAGCAAACACAGCCCCATGTGCCCCAGGGGAAGCCCACAGTGTGGGGGCAAAGGGAAGAGGGGCTTTCAGTTGCTTTTATGAAAGTGCATTGTAAGGACAGAGACTCACTCAGCACTGCACCCATGTGAGGTCCCTTGGAGAGGGAACCCCCTCTCTGGGTGAGGTTGGTGACCCTCTGCTGTGTCACACCAGCACCACTGATGGCAGAAAATACGTTTAGTTCTTCACAGGACATATTTCCCTAAAAAAATTTCTTTCTGACCTTGCAGTTTTCAGCCAGAGTTTTGGAATTTCATGTTCCCCAGCCCAGTGAAAGCTGAGACTCAGTGTGGAGTGGAGGGGGTGCTGCAGGCCCGTTACTAATGGGATGGGGAAGTGCCATATGGTCCTGAAAAATCACTGTCAGTGAGACAACGCTGAGGAGCCCCCCTCAGAGGGGCAGGGAGGGAGAGGCAATTAATCATCCTCACCTCCTAATAAGCATGTGAGCTCCAATACCAAGCAGTGCTCTCGCTGGAGGAGCCAAACTTCAAAGCCTGTGGTGCCCTGCAGATGCACAGAGCATTGCTGAGCTGAGGCTGTGTCCCACCGGGGTACAGTGTGTGCATCTGAAACCAGTGACAAATGTAACAGGGGTGGCTAGAAATGCTGCCTTTGGACAGGGATGTTGTGTTTTACAGGGCTTCACCAGAGATGTGCAGCTCACAGCATCTCCTGCTTGTCCCAACACTGGTCTCTGTGTCTGGGGGAAACTCTTCTCCCAGGGGTGTCCAGCTGGAGAACTTTCACTTCTCTTAAAATGTGAGGGGTCTGCAAAGCAAGGAATATTCAGCTCCCATGAGCACTTGGTTGTGCTGGCCTCCAAGTTCCCAGTCCTCATCAGATCAGTTGTTTGAACACAGTGCTTAATAAACACAGCCCTGAAGCCCCCAGCTGAGTTTTCCCCCCTGGAAAATCAGCAGCTCCTTTTTCTTTTATCTTTCAGCTCTGGCTGGATGAAGCTGAAAGTGGTATTGGGGAAAAAAACAACCCTGTTTATTCAGGCTTTTCTTACTTTAACAGACTTCCCTTTGTCCCAGCCACCTCTATTTCACACATTTCCCTCCTGCAGTACCGTCCTCTGGCCACAGACAGACTCGTTCAGCCCTTTCCACTGTTTTAATTGTACACTTGGTGTCAGGTTGGAAAAGTCTTGAGCTAATCGTGTTTCAGCTCGTCCCTACTTCCATTGTTCGTGGATAAAATAATACTTCCAAACCTCACAGCACTTCATAAACATCACTGCCCGTGTGGAGAGCAGTAGGCACTTTCCAGAGCCCTGTTTGCCAGGCCATGGAGATTTTGAGTATTTATTGGGAAGCAGGGCTGGATCTGTCCCTGCCCAGGTGCTGGCAGTGGCTCTTTGCTGTGGGGCAGGAGTCAGGGCAAGCCTGAGACTTCCAGAGTTTATGCATCCAAGTCCATTATCTTTGGAGCAGAGGGATTTGTCCCTCACTGGGCTGCCAAGGAGGCAGGCAGGTGGTACTGGTGCTGTGAGTAGATGAGCAATTCCTGTGTGGATGCAACTGACGGCTCTGGGAAGAGGGTGCTGGAGGAAGAAACCCTTCATGTGCCTCAGGGAGATTTTCCCTGCTCTCTACTGAGACTGGGTCCCCAAGGAGGACCTTGGGGGCAGCCTGGAGTTTGTCCTGCTGGGTGTGCCAACCCTGGATCTCCCTGATGGGCTCAGCACAGCAGGCACAGACCAGCACTGGCACAGCTACTGCAGGAGCCACAGTGCTTCATGTGGGGTATCCAGAATAAAGGAGCTCAAACCAAGCTGTCCTTGGCTCGTGTTTAGCTCTGGTGAAGCAAATAGGCTTTGTAAATTCTGTGGTTTGAACAAGCTTCCACTTGTATTTCCACATGCAGCCTTGTCCCGAGCTGTAACATAAAGCAGATCCCACAGAGGCTTGTGTGTGGGAAGACCTCTGCCCAGGCAGGGATCAGCCACCCGTGTCCTCCTTCTGGCAGTGCTGGCTGGGCACAAAGTGCCTGTGCAGCCTGGAGTGGAGAGACCTGGGGGCGAACGTGTGTGGCATGTTGCTTAACCATAAAACCCAATACCCAGCCTGGGGGATGGCTTTTGCTGGGATTTTTTTTTTTTTTCAGATGTCTGAGCCTGAAAATTTGTGTGTCTGCACACATGTTCTTCTTCCTCTAGTTCACTGTCAGCCCAAAAACACAATTCCCTTTTCTCACAAACTCTGCCTCTCCCTGTGCCTGGGAAGGCATTGCTCTTCCAAGCAGCACTGCAAAATGGGTGGCTTTGGTTTCCTACATCCACCCTGGTGTACCTGTGGGGGGAAAATATCCATCAGTTGCTTCATCAGTCACAGAGAGGGCCCAAGAGCAGCCAGGCTGGAAGCAGCTGATGCTCTGAATGGGTTTTGGAGACTTCCTACTCACTGTGGGAAGGGACACACAGAATTCAGCTGAGCACACAGGGTTCCAGTTGGGATCCAGCAGCAGCAGTTATATATCAAGTTATTCCTGGCAATTCACCATATCCTAAAAATATAGTTTCATTAAAGCTTCTTGCTGAAGCAGGTCTCGTGTCCCAGTAAAAGGAGGTAGGCTACCGAACCAGCTGTGGGTTTTTTGCCAGCTTGCTTACTGGAGTTTTGAACTCTCTTGCTCAGTTTGCCAACTGCTGTTCTTTCTGATGCTACCCAGTTGTTTAGCATGGCCTTGAAGTGGTTTCCCAGCTATTTGAATTCCCTAAATGACAATGCTTCATTATTGTCTAATGGAGAAGTGGATTCTTCTGTTTATATGTAAAGGTTCCCCTCCTTCCCCCCTACCTCCCTCAACATATGCAAAGGCACTGCAGAAACTGGAACCAGATAAAAAGAAGAAAACAGGCTTTTAAAGCAAGTTCTGAAGTGTAAAGATGTGAAGGCCACTTAGAAATCATTGCCTTGTGCTTTCTCCCACACTGTGATTCATTTGGTCCAATCCATCATTGATTCAACATGCTCATGGGCCAGAGCCTTCAAAGGCAACTGTGCATCTGCTTTAGCCATTCATCAAGGAGGGGCACAAAGGAAAAGGGCAAAGGAAAATGTATTGCCAGCTCCCTTTGGTGCTGTTTAATGGGTGTGAAAGAAGGACAGTGGAGAAGCTGGGTTAATGAAAGCCAGGATGACCGAGGAAGTGCCCTCAGGACATATATTTGTCAGCCTAGGTATGGACCTTGCTGAATTTGATTCTGCAGAGGAACTTCAAACACTGGGCAAGAGAGCCAAAATGAGGTCAACATACAGAAGAATAATCCAGTGCAGGTGGATGCTCTTCCCCAGATGTGGCCACCAGTCTCATGTGGCCACCAAGTGGAGAGTTGACCATGCAGCTCTGTTCTCTTTCATTTCCCTGAGAAACAACGAAGCATTTTTGGAGAGATGATGCTCTGCTGCTCCAGAGAGATCCCATAGCCTGATCCCTAAAGATCTGGGGCTCCTCATTCTGCTGCAGTTCTGCCTGCAAGTGGCTTATCTTGCACGTTTGCTGCAAGGTGGGTCCCTGCAGCACAGCCCTGGTCACTGGGCCAAGCCCAGGTGTTGAGCTGTGTGCTCATAGTCCTGGTGCAGGATCTGAGGGCACCCGAGGGGTACCTGAGCTCACTGACTCCCTGCTAACACAGGCATCTGCTCTGTGCTCTGTTCTGTAGGGGGCAGGTACCACTGAGCCCCTCCCAAGCAGCAGCACCTCCTCTGACCAACCCAACGTGGTGGCAAACCCCAGTTATGATGGGCTCCAGGGGAAAGTGTCTTGTCTTAACACAACCTGGACAATATTTCCTTGAGGTTGCTGGGCTTGTTTCTCATGTTATCTGTGACCCTGCTGAGTTGTCTAGTGGTTAAATCAGGGTTGGTTTACCTCATGTGTTTCTGTTTATTTTTTTGCCTTCCCTCATTGTTTCTCCTGGCCCTCCTTTCCCTCCCTGTTGTCCTCCCACATTCTCTGTCCCTCCTTCTCATGCACCCTTCCCCATGAGGAGTAGAAGAGAAAGAAAGAGATGGCTGGTTTTTAGGAACAGGTTTGACATTTGTTTGTTCACCTTAAAAAACAGAACGTGTTGGAGGTAAAATAATCTTCTCATAATTCTCAGCCTGTAGGGAAAAACAAAAGGAAAGATAAAACTGTTACCTGTGAGAGTATCATGCCATCTGCCTGTACAGCCCCGTGACTCTCCATATACACAAATGATGTCAGTGGACAACAGCAAGTGGGACAATAGAGAGGAGCCTTGGTCTCCCCCTTTCCTCCTGTCCAAGCAGAGTCATAGCTGTGCAGGTGGGAGGTGTGTGAGAGGCCCTTGTGTTCCTGATGCTGAATCCAGAGTGCCACCAGCTGCATAAGGAGGGTGAATTCACAGATGACTTGAGTTGTCCTTGTGTAATATCTTTCTCAAAGCATGTTAGATACTTGAGATGTGACTGTGCTCTCCTTGGCAAGGACAGGAGTTAATATTAACAGGGTATTGGAATTTTTTTTCTGGGCATCCTTGAAGATCACCCCAAATTCCTGGGCCAGCCAACCCTTTGTTAACAGAGAGGGATTATATGTCCTTTTCTACTGTGAGTTTGTCTTGGTGGAGAAAGGTTGTTATGAGTTGCACAGAGGAAAAAAGGACATTCTGTACAATACCCCTGGGAAGGCTCTTGGGCAACTTATTGCCTGGTACGGAGCAGCAAGTGATAGAACATGTCTGATGTTCCTTATCTCACTTTTGGGGGAGATTAAGGCCTCCTGTGTTCTCACCTGATATTATTTATCACAGATATTAAGTTCTTTTCAATCAAAGATACTTTGCCTGAAGTTTTGTGAAGACTCTTCCAAGTAGTTGAGCAACAATTTGTTCTCGGAATAAACCAATTTGCAGCTAGGGCCTGAAATGCTTTGAAGAAGATGAGTTGATACTTGCAGGCATTCTGCTTTGTGCTTATCTTGATTTGGCCTTGCAGATCTCAGTCCAGATTTATAGCTTCTTCAGTCTTCAGCTTCAGCACGGGGAGGGAAAGCACTGTGCTTCCCAACAACATGTGGATGGGTGAGCTCTTGTCCAAAATCCTTCTCCTGTGAATTAAATAGAGCTTCTGGACTTGGGTAATGCATGGTCCAGTCTGTGCTCCTTTCTCTCCTTTCCATACTGCAGGATATAGATGGAAGCTGCTATGAATTATTAATCCTTGTGCTACTGTTCTGTAAAATGAGAGAGTTAGAGGTTGCAACCTCCCTTGGAAAAGTTTGGAAACTCTGGACAAAAAATCTGCAGGAATTCTGTGAATTTTATTTCTTTTTTTAGTGCCTCTATCAGAGAAACTCTGCTGTATCTATACTTTTGTGGTCCATTTTCCTGTACAAATGCCTAGATTTTCTTTATTTTAGTCTGTATGCAGCAGGTTGGGATTTGCTTTTCCTGACTGTCTCCCCTTCAGCCTCCCTCATTAATGCCCTGGCTTTAGCTTTTTTTCTCTTGAATTCCCTTGAGTTCAGTCCATTTTTGAGCTTTAAAACTACGAACCAGGACATCTCTGCTAATTTGCTTGCAGCTCAAATCAAACACAGCCACTCTTCTCCACAAGTTCATCATTGTTGCAGAAATATTGTAAATCATTCTTGTGAGTTTTCAGTTTGCTAATGAAGAAAGCAAGACAATGCCTGCTGCTAAATGAGTGTACTCATGCTAAAAGGCTCTTGATGGGAATTCGGGGCAGTGAAGTCACATAGCCCCACTCTGGGTGTGGTCAAAATTGTGAGCAGACATCGGGTTTAGATAAAGCAAGAGTTCTAGCACCAGAGAGCTTTTATTGAAAGTTAGTAGCAGGGATGTTGACCTTATGTTTGGCAAAAGCAGACTACCCAAAACATGTACGCCAGGCAGATGGGGAATGCGATTTAATTAAAAAAGAAAATATTATGATATTCTGAGAACAAAGTGGTAAAATCTTCTGGCTGTGCAGGAATTTCTTTTGAGAAATGGAAGGCACTGAAAGGCGACGCAGGGAGAGGATGGGATCTGAAATGTCCTTCTGCAGTGGGGAGGAAGAAGGATGATCCCAGGGTATCTGGCTGGCAGCAGGGTTATCAGTGACTCCTTGGAGCTGGGATGGCTGGAGAGCTTCCAGGGACATTTTTCCATATGAGGGTGCCAGCTTGCTGGAGCCCAGGCATTTCACAGAAGAGGGTTTGATTGCAGAGTGATAGTGGAAATGGCTCCCTGCCCTGCTGGCACCCCCCAGCCCAATCTGTGCTGCCCCACCTGTGCCTGGCCCCAGGGCTCTCCCCGGGCCCCAGGGTGCTGTGCCAGGAGCTTTGCACCAACTAAACCTCAAGGCACCAGGTGATGCAGTGGGGAGGAGGGAGCTGAGCTCAGTGTACACCAAAGGCCTTCACCCATCTGTGTTCCCATGCATCTGGATTTCCCTCCTCCACCCTTCTGGGACTTTTAATGAAGACTCAGAGCCTGGGATTGCTGGCTCCCAGATCCTCTGTTCTTGGTGAGGACTGAAGCCCTTTGAAGCTCTGCTGCAGCAAGGCAGGTTTTTGGGAGCAGGGGAGCCCCATGGGAGGACAGCTGTGCAGTCCTCTCCCGGTGGGAACGATATGACCCCGGATTCCTGCAGGGTGGGATAGGGCAGCAGAAACCTCCCCTTGATCCCCTGAGGTTTTGCAACCACGCTCTGCTCACTGCTGTCCCCTCCTGCCGACCTTCACCCCGTCCAGGGACAAGGCTGCAGCTGCTCCCCGGCCCCACACGAGCAGGGGGGCAGAAAAAGGGTCTGTGTGGGGCAGCTGCAGCCCACGCCAGGCAAATAAACAAACTGGGGCTTTCCTGAGGGAGGGAACGCAGCCGCAGGGTCTCGCTCTGCTGTGGATCCTCGCTACCCATGATTGATGCCTCTCCAGGGACTGGGGAAGATTGCTGAGTGGGCAGAGGCTCAGGAAATCAGGCAATTCAAGGGGCTTTTGTGTGGATTGAAGAGCCCTCAGACAGACACCTGCTTCTGAAAATATATGCCAAGGGCACCACTTGGGTGCAGGACGTGGGAAACTATCTGTGAGGTTGAGTTGTTCTGAGGCTGCTGTGTCAGAGTGGGGTCCCTGAGGCAGAGGGAGCTGGCAAGGGCACAGTTCTGGATGCAGATACAAGGGTGACCTCCTTGCCTGGCAGAGAGGGTCTCTGGTGGGTGATGGAGGATGTCAGCTCAAGGAGGACATCCCTTTCCGTGGGGCTGCTTGGGTACAACCATCAGCCCTGCTCAGAGCATCAACCTCCAAGCAGTAGGGTGGCTTCTGTCACAGGCTCAGCCCTTCAGGGAAAGATCCTCCAACCTCTGGAGACCTCCACCACTTGAATGACCTCTGAGACTTGCAGACAGGGCAGGGCAGCCTACACCCCTGCTCCTCCAATCAACCATCCAGTCCTACTCCTGTGCAAACCCTGCAAGATGCCTGTGCTGACTCTGGGGGCCTGTGGGGACCTGGGGAAGCAGATCTGGCTGCAGCTTCCAGGCCTTCATTTGTAAATAAGCACCTAGCTGCTATGGTAATGCTTATTTAATTTAGGCTAAGCATTTCTACAGCTGTTCTGGGGGAATCATGCTGCTTTATGCTCAAAGATAATTCTCGGCTGCTCACAGCTGCAGAAGTGTATCGGCCAGGCACGGTCCTAAGGACAGGTTCTGCTGCCTGGTATGGCACAGCTGTGTGGGCTGTCCCTGCTTTGGGCTTCACAGAAAGTGACAATTGCTCCCCAAGAGCATTGCACACAGCTTACACCAGGCAGTGACCAGTAGTGACCTGTGCTAGCAAAGCAGGTTGTAAATTGCAGATTACCTATGGCATTTTAAAAGAAAAAGGATACTGGTACATTTCTCAGATATAGCTGTCTTTTACTTTTCCTGCCCTCTGCCCAGTCACACTGTGGCAGAATGCATGCTGGGGTTTCCTGCCTCAGTTATACAGGATTGAATCTCCCCTTGCTCCTCATGCAGGTTTTGAATGACCAGGGTGGGTCAAGGTGCAGAAGTCAAGGGGACAGACACCGAGCATGTGGCACAGGTGCCTATGTGACCCCATGGGTTACAAGCTATTGGTGGAGGCAGGAGGGTGTCAGGGAACTGCTGGGAGTGCTCCTTGCTTTGGAGCAATCACTAGAGCAGAGCTACTTCAAAGCTAGTCACAGGAGTCCACTGCTGCCAATTCCTCTTCCTTAGAGGTGTGGGGACACAGCAGCCATCCCCAGGGAACCCACAGACCCCCCTGCTCCACCCTGCAGCACATCAGAGCCACACTGGTTCATCTGCAGCTGAAACCTCTCCCAGCCATGGATCAATAGACTCCAGGGCTGACAGGCTGCCAAACCATCCTGCTGCAGCAGGTGGGCCCCGCTGGCGAGGAGGAGCTGCAACGAGTGCTCACAGCTCCCAGTGCTGGCTCCTCTGGTGCTGTGAGCAGCTGGGAAGATGCTGCTGTTGGCCAAGTGTGATAAAAGTCTCCCTCCAGCCTCCCCTGGGCTGGGGTGGGTTGGAAAGCCTGGCTTAGTTTGCACTAGGGATGAAGGCACTCTGCAAAAAGCAGATTTTAGGATACGATGGGCTGATGATGGGCTCAACTCTGTTGATTTTGGGGCAGGCTTTGGGGAACATCAGGATGCTCTGCAGCTGGCAACCTAGCCATGGGCTCAAGATTGCCATGGGTCCAGTGTCATCTCAGGGGGCACAAACCTTTGTGCAGGTGAGGTGACATTGGGCACAAGTGTGCTATGGACCCCAGACAGTGGTGGGTCCAACCATGCTGTGGTTTCCATCACCTGAGGTGACCCCAGGTCCAAGCATGCCACGAACTTGAGATGATGGTGGTTCCAGTTCCAAGCTGGCCATGGCCCCGACCATTCTACAGACCTAACATCAGCTCAGGTGGTGAGCAAAGCTTTGCAGAGGTGCTGGGTCCAAGCTCGGACACACCATCATCTCAATCCATGACTTGTTTGGATCCGGTGTCATCTCAGGGGGGTGCAGAGCAAACTTTGCGTGCCCTGAGATGATGCTGGGCCCATGGCATGCTAAAATAAGCCCACTTTGACAGGAACTCGTGCATGAGTTGTCTCGCAATCTGTTTATAGCTGGGGTTTGTGTCAGAATTTAAACACTGCAGCGAGGAGTAAACGCAGCGAGCCCCACGCGGGCTTTGTTATGACATTTTGTTGCAGGCAGGAGGCAAGCTCCGGCTCCAATAACAAACACCCAGTGTTATGACACTTTTACCTTTCCAACTATTTATTCAAGCACAAATATTTTATTTTAAGGTTTGAGACACACCGTTAACATAAAGCAGTCTCATTCCTTTCGGCGTGGCCTGGTTCTCACTTGGGGAGCTGTTGTTTAATGAAAAGGTTAATTGTGTTTTATAGGGCTGTATCACCTGCCTACCAGTTTCTGGCTTGGAAGGAGGTGAGGTGAGGCTGCTGGTGCCTGTGCCAAGTTATGGGCTGTGAATACAGGCAGTTTCTAGGTAGAAAACAAAATGCATGACAAGAAGCGGCTCAGAAACCAAGGGGTTTTGTGGTGCAAATCCGTTGAGGTGCTACAAAATTAATTTCATGTGAAATGACTTCCAACGAGGCTACCCCATGACAACACCCAGTGCAGTGGAGGATGAGGAGGGAGTTTCAAAGAACAAGGACTGTTTTCTGCTCAGCTGCAAACACACTCAGCCTTTCCCTTCCATAGCTGCACCATGTTAAATCCTACAAGTATTTTCCTCTCCTGAGGTTGAATTAATTAACTTGAAATTTCTTAACAGCCCCTAATGAGTGTAGAAGGAACTGAGAATTTAATCTTGACTTGTCAGCAAATTCCTCCTTCAGCAGCTGAAGGAGCAGCAGCCATGCACTTGCATAATGCCCTGGTGTGGGCACCGGACTGTTTTGATTAAATGGATTCTGGGGGTTTAGGAAAACTACAAATTTTATAGCTCTGGTGTTCTCTGCAAAAGTGATGTAAAACATCGTAAAGCTGCCAAACCACCACTGCGGTGCAGGGATCCATGCTGGCCTCCTCTGCAGCAGGGACTGTCAGCCCCAGAGAGTGCTGCTAAGAAAACAACTGAGAGGGAATTGGTGGAATGGTGTGGGGGGAGGTTTGTGCATTGCAAACTTTTGTTCCCAATTTCTGAACAATTAATGTCTTTTGATCCGTGCCACTTAGGAGCCATATCTGAATTTGGCCTGGTGTTTGGATTGGATACTGGAGAAGCAAGTGCTTCTCTGCAGCAGATCACTCACAGCATCAGTAATGGTATCATACCTGAACTTCTTCCATTTGAAGAGGTTTAACACCTGTTTGTATCACAATACTGACCCTTTCTGCCTTCAGAGTGCACTGAAGATGGATTCAGGGGACGTTGACTCTCTGAACAGTGTGATTCCAAAGTAGCTGAAAGAAAGTGTTATTGGCCCAAAATCTCATGTAGGGTGTCATCCCCTGCCCCATATCCACCCCATGTTGCCACCTGACAACTGCCCCAAGCAGTTGTCCCCAGCTCCAGCTTCCCTGAATGGTGAACTTTCACCTGGGTGTCCCCATGAAGGTGGCAGAAGCATGCTGTGGTCCCCAGGTCAGTCTGTGTCCCCTCAAACCTAACCCAGCTGTCAGAGCTTGCTTTGTTGTTGGCTCGTGAGTGGGGTGATGACCTGCAGAAGAAACAGGCTGGAATATATAGTCTGGCTGTAGGGCTTTGTCAGCTCCCTCTGCTGCAGAGCCTCACAGGGTTTGGGCTGGATGGAAGCACTGGGAATGGTGCACCCTCCACTGTGAGGGAGGATGCCTCTGTCTTCGAGTTTTGGGGAATGCTCCCTCTTTTGGAAAATTTTGATGTATTTTCCTATGGGTTGGAGAGAAAAAATGCAGCTCAAGGTTTCTTAGGGAAAAACTGAATTCCTGAAATCAAATCAATTGCATTAAAATTCTAGTTACAATTGTAGCCACTCTATCTTCAGAACAGTGCCAGAGGGGTGTGCTGAGTATGAATGATGATTCTAATGGCCAAGACCTGAGTATTTCAACATCCCAGGCCCTGAAGAAGAGTCAAACTCAGAGCAGAAGGGGAGAAAATTGAACCCCATTCACTGCCAAGAGGCAGCAAGGAGGATGGGCAGACACAGAAACAATGCTCTGGTCAGCATTGCCACAAAACTCTTCACCTGACTCTTTCCTTCTTTTGATCTTCTTTTATTTTCTTCCTTCTTTTTGTAATCAGAGCAAATCATCCTGCCATCACTGTTGGGACAAAGTATTCAGTGATTGTAGGTCAGTGGCACAGAGCAGGGGGATGTTCTCTGCAGCTCAGCCATGGTCCCAGGTGTGCTCCTGGAGCCAGCATTGAAGCCTTGGGAAGGCTGACCTGNCAGGCCCGTGGCACACTTGGACCCTGCCCTGAGACAATGCTGGTCCAAGCTACATTGTAGGTCCAGCATCATCTCAGATGGCAACAGGATTCGTGTGAGGCAAAACTGTGCTCAGAATGAAACTGGTGGAAAAAATTTAGAATCAAAATACTGTTAAACGCCTCTAATGCACAAATGTAAGTTCTTTAAACCTGAAGGTTTAATTGATATTTTTTCTTCAAATAATGGGCTAATGTCAAGTAATTTAAGCCATTTTACAGGAAAGGCAATTGAATAATTACTAATGGCTTTCAGCTGAATGTATTTAAAGCCAGGTCACAAATATGAGCTGATTGAAAGACCAAGGGGCATTCCTTTCTCTTGAAAAACAATTAGATAACAATGACAATTAGAAGGTGAGATTCAAAGGAAAGTTGGAATTCGAGTACGAGCCTTGGCAGACCAAGAGGGAAAAAACCTGACCTGATGAAAAATTGTTGCCAACTATCCTGTGGAGTGATTGAGGAGAGAAAAAGGAAAAAAAATCGGAGGTTTTCCATTAAATTTTTGAATTATCTTAATGTGCATTAGGGCGTGAAATAAGAAGTTTTTTTCAGCCTGGTCTCACAATGTGGAGATCAGCCTGGTGCAAGATATCCTGGGCTGTGGCTGCACCTTTCATCCATTCCCAGGCTGGAAAATGATCAGGATGTGGGATGATGGGCACTTTGGCTGGAAGGTCCCATGGGCACACTGTGGCATGCAGAGCAGAGCAGACTGGCAGGGCAGCACTGCCACAGGCTGTGTCTAGGGGTGGTCACAGGGTGAAGACTTAAAATAACCCCCAAACTCAGGAGAAATACCCCTGAATATTTGCACAGGTAAATAAACCTCACACTTTTACAAAGAACAATTTATTGATACTGCAGACAAGCTGGAACTACAGCCTCAAGTTGCTGTTGGGGCAAGTCGTTGTTGTGTTTGTTTTCCTGCTGCTGGCTCAGGAATTTGTTGGCTTTGGGAGCTGGCAGGTGCCTGTCCTCACGTTGCTGCACGTGTGTCACCTGGCACTGAGCACTGCCACGTCTGCTGCCTGTCCTTGCCTCTGCTGTGGGGGCTCATCCTGCTGCTGGGGAAGACATTCAAACTTCACAGCAGGCAGATCCATGCACAGCATCTCTGAAACTGCTCCACACAATAATTCCAAGGTGTAACACGTGCCCAGCCCGGGCTCTGAGGGGTAATTCGGGATATTCATACCCATCTCTGCAGCTGTCTCCTGAAGATAATGGGGACTTCAGTTTCAGTGACATCTTACAGTAGTGGCCTCCACTACTCCATCATGTCCCAGTGATGAGACTGAACAAATCTGTGCTTTTTGCTTTCAATCTTTTGCTGTTCTGGTCTTGCTCTAGTAGTTCTGGAGTCATGGGAGGAGGAAGACAGGAATTCCTCATCAGCTTTCTTCAAATAATAAAAAGTGGATTCCTTTGTCTCTTCCTCTTTTGATTCCTTTTAAGGTAACTGGTTCTGACTCTTCAGAGGGGAGCTTACTTCTAACATCCGTGTTTGTTCAGCTTCTCTGAATCCTTCTTTGCCCTGTGTCCTCCAGGGATGGAGTGTCTTGTGGCAGAGTGGCACATCCCTGCTTGTCTCTGAATTGCTCTCCTGGATGGAGTTTCACTACAGGGTGAAACTCCACTTTCACTGGAGGGTGTTCCCCATTCAGTTGAGCTCTTTCCTGCCCCTTCTGCCTCTGTAGGTCACTCTGTGCCCCATGCAGTGCTGTGAGCACCTTCCAGCACTGCCTGTCTCAGCACTGAACTTCCATTGCTGTTGCTCTGTGTGCCTAAAGAGATAGTCCTGCCTCTGGACCCTGGCTATTTGGAAGGTGTTAAACATCCTGGCCTGCATTCTGTTGTAATCTTGCTCTTTTCTTCTGCCAGCCACCACATATGGCACGTGGAGGTGTGATCTATTAGCACAAACCTGCACTGAACTTTGCCAGCATCACCCAGGAGGTGCTGTGGGCAGTTTTTCTGTGCCTTGCAGGCCCAGGACTCCTTTCTGGCAGTACAGTAGTGCTCATGAAGTGTTCTTGCAGCCCTTCATTGCAGCTCTCATAGGCTTTCCTTCTGCTTTATGGCTCCTGGCAGAAGATCCTTCCTCACTGCAATCCCATCTGTTCAGCATCCCAGCTGAGGCAACCTTTGTTTAGGTCTTCTTCAGATTCTGCAGATTCCCTTCTGGATGCTCCTGTTCTCCATCAGACTCTGGCAGCCTTCACCCTGATGTCCTTGGGATGGCTCCTCATCTGAAGTCATGGCTACTCTTATTTTCTTACCCTTGTCCTTTTACTTGCTCCCCAGGCATGAGATAAGGAGAATCCAAAGGGCAAACAGAGCTACCAGTGGACTTTTATCATCCTTATTGCCTTGGAAGAGGCTCTGGGTCTTGCTCTTTGCTGTTTTCTTTGCTGTCACTCAGCTTTCCACCTCAGTCTAACATGGGAACAGTTAAGCAGTGTAAATAGCAAACAGGTCCACATGCCTAAGCACTTCCAGATGCCCGAGCAGGTAATGCTTTGAAATGTGTTTTAAATGAGTGCCGAGTTTTGAGCTGCAGGATAAATGCTGGCTGGCATGACACAAATAATACCAATCTTGAAAATTATCTCAAATTATCCCCACTGGTTGTAATGGTGGTAACAGCTCAGGGACTGCCCCTCAGAGGGTGATTTCCTGCTAGAGCCCTGCAGTGACTGCCATCAACTTGTACCTTGAATTACCATCTCTGCTAATTGTACCTGTTTCCTTGTGAGGTCTAAACACAAAACTAATTTTTAATTTAATATCTGTTCATACATCCATGCTCAGCCTTGCCCAATCTCTGTCCTCCTGCACTGGTCCTGAGGAGCTGAGTGCTGCATGTTCAGCATTGCTCATGCAGAGCTTTTTCCTTTGGTTGACTTCCCTCATGCAGGGATTGTGCAGTTGGTCCCTGCAGCATAGGGGTGTTCTTTTCCCTCCTCTCCCTCTCATTACAATCCTCTTTTTTTTGAGGAGGATGGTGCTTGTCTTGCTGCAAGAATAGCATTACAAAGCAGAAATAAATTAGAGATGCTTCCATATCTCCATTATAACTGTAGGCTCCAAAGACCTGAGATGGCTCCAGTACACTGAGGGACATAATTAGGACAAGTTGTGTTTTGTGTCCTTTTAGGAAGAAAGTTCTTTGTAACCTCTCACACTTGAATATAGCCTGTAAATCAGAGCAGATCAAACACCTTATCAAAGTGATATTGATGTGAGATTGTTCTTTTTGCCTGTGAAATGGTGGAGAGGGGGTGGAGATGAAAACCTGGATTCCACTTCTGGATGCTTCAGGAGGACTTCTTGTCCTTTAGAAATCTTGGCATCAAACCCTGACTTAAATCCAATAATCCAATGAGCTCATGAGAGACAATTTCTATAGAAATTCTCATTATCTATTTGCAAAAAAAAAAAAAAAAAAAAAAAATCCCCTCTATGTTTTTTTTTCCTCTTCCTCTCTTTTTTTTTTTTTTTTTTCCCTCTGCAATCCGAGTGTATAATTGCAGGAGGGGACAAGGGAGAAAATGAGCTGAAGGCTCATNAAAAAACCTGAGGTCTGTGTGTGGGATAAACCAGTGAGCTGGACCATACACTCTAGTATTGCAGAGCAAAATCAAATTGTATTTCTAGTAACTGTTTACAAATGCTTGCTTCTTGGAAACTGTCTTCTTTATGTGAACAAGGAATTGACCTGCCAGTTTAAATTTATTTTGAGAGGGATCACTTTGCTCTGTTCTGAGTGATAACAAACATCCAACAGAATTTTAGAGCCCTTCCTTCCTCTGGCTGTTACCATTTAAAGTTTAATTGTAAAATAAAACATTAAATGAATTATTCTCTCTTAACTGCATTCTGTCTGCTCCCACTTTCTCCTGCAATAGCTGTAGGAGACCTTCCCTAATCTTTCCAATTAACTCGGTATTTCCTGCAAGGCTGACACTGAAGAGGGTAAGAAAGGAGTGTAAAGCGAGGAAAGACATCTGTCAACTATTGGAAATACTTTCTGTGTTAGAAATTGAAGGGAGCCCACACTGAAGCCAGATGATCTGAGGAGAACAATTGCAGCGTTGGCTTGACAAGAATGTGGGTGATTTGTTATAGCTGTCCTCACAGTAGGCACCTGGTTGTCATGTTCATATGAGAATACCTTGGAGATATGCTAAACACATATCCTGTTCCAATCAGGAGTGCTGAAGGGCTAGAGCAGGCAAGGTTTGACTTGCATTTTCTGAAAGACATAAATTATCATTTGTTCCTAAATTTCCATCTTTTCAAATTCCTTCTCATTCCTCTCCACTGTCCCACTACTATTTCAGAGCAAGCAATGAGAGTTTGTGTGTTGGGTAGGCAGCTGGAAATTTGTGTTTTACCAAATGTGGAGGCTCCTGACTGACCCTTTCTGGGGGTAAGGCTGTGTGCAGAAGGGTTTTGGTGGTCTTGTTTTGACTATGAATTTAAATAATAGGTCAGCAGAGACCCGTTTTGGTAATGCTGCAGTAAAAATATGAAACATTTTCTGGAGAGGACAGACCCAGTTTTTAGCTGATCTGACACATAAACTCTTGGATTGTTGTTTGCTTGGTTTACTTTTTGATTTACTCTGAAGTATGAAAATGGCTCCAGTGTAGCTTGAAAACGAGCTGGAACAACAGTTCGTATTTGTGAGCCAGGACACGTTTTAATAGGGGAAAGGCACTGCAGATTTCCAGGGCTCTCCTACTTCTCTGCTCCTTGCCCAACCCAAAGTAAATTAATTCTAGACGCAGAGAGTAGAACCAGCTTCATCCTTGTAAAAGAAAAAGCAATTTCACTGTGATCGTTTCTGCATCACTTGGTGTCCTCCTCCCTTCCCATGTCTGATCAAAGCCCAGCTTGTCAGCAGTCCCTCCCCATCCCCATCTCAAAAAGAAGCCTATGACACAGTTGAGTCATGGCCCCACTAGTTTGTCATTTCACTCTTTTGTTCTTCTGCATTTCACCTCCCTCATTGTGCCAGGCTCCAGGAAAACAGAGAAAACTTCTGTGAACAGCTGGATTGGCTTTAAGGGCAGAGAGTATCGCAAGATCAACAACTGGAAGTTTACATTTCATGAATCATGGGATTTACCAGTCACACTGGCAATGAGCCCAATAACTCTCATGCCAAAATGGCCTGCCAGTGGAGACATCAAGGGATGGAGAGTGTTAGTAGCTCTTTTGTTATCTTTGTGCTTAGTCATGACGCTTGAATTGGAGGATGATCATCTCTAACACAAATTCACAGCAGTCCTTCCTGAATTTTGGCAGTGGATGTTACTGTGGGGTGAGAAAAGAACTGTGGAGGTCACTGCTGCATGTTTAGGTCCACCAGATCAGCCTGTGCTCTGGATCTCATGCAAAAAGAACAGCCTTGCCTGAGGGTATGAACTGATCCAGGATTATCCCTGAAAGCACCACATGTCTGTAGTTGTGTCCTCCCCTGCTGGCTCAAACACAGGACCTATTTTAAGTCAAAACCTTCTATGAAAACTGTTCAACATGTTCTCCTTCAAAGGGTCAAATCTCTGTCATCTTCTGGGCATTTTCCCTCGAGCTGTATCTCTCTCTCTCTCTCTCTGGCATTCAAGAGCAAGGACAGGAACTGGTGCAAGGCTTATGTCAATGCACTGTGGGTGATACTGAGCAGGGAATCTGCTCCAGCCCATGCCTGGACTGGGCTCCTTGTCCATCATGAGTGACAGACCTGTTCAACTGCATCATTTGCCTTATAAATATTTCACCTCTTCCTCTGAGCATTGCTTTTCTTCATCCTGTTGGCCACAATTGGTTATGCTGACCTGGACTGTTTGGTGGGACATCCTGGCCATCACCACTTCCAGCCCCTGCCTCCATCCTCAGGATTTAAGCTCCTCCCTGCCTTGCATGGCTCCCCAAGTCCAGCCTCATGACATATGTGCTATTTGCAGAAAATGTTTGTCGAGACCAGGTGGTTGAAAGTAAAAATGCCAACAGATCTGCCTTTTGTAACCGTGCAAGCAGCTTGTTAAAATTAGTCACAGGCTGAGCTGCAGTCCATCTGTGCTGTCAGCCTTCCAGAGAGCCATCGATCCCGCCCGACGGGAGCTGTGCTCCAACGCCCATCTGCGGGCCTGCACCAGCACAAGCACTGCTGCAGTCCTTCCCAAAGCCTTTTCCCCTTCCTTCAGTTCACAAACTTTGCCCAAATTTAGCCACGAGTCTCCTCTGAAATGCATAAACACTGGTGTGTCCTGAGTTTCAGATACCGGCAGAGCATCCCAAAACAAAACCTGGGAAATCTCGGCGCTGGCATTTGCTTTAGAAGAATTTGTACTTGGCTGCTCTGAGAATTTTTTTGTTTTTCAGTTAACTGAGCAAGGACTGTGATTTCCAAGGTGCTTTGGGGAGTGAGGTACCTAGCTGTCATTAGAGGATTTATTAAATGTGTGCCCAGCTCCCATTTTCTGCTTGTAAAACTGAAAATCAGAATTCCTCCCTGCTGTTGTACAGCTGTCTATGGGAAAACACCGAATCAGTTGTCCCTGGTGTTGAACAGGAACCATCTGTCCCCACTTTCCATGCAGCACTTAGCACCAAGAACCTTTGGGAACTTCACCCCAGTGAGCTCAGCATGTGGGGTTGAGATGGCAAGGCTGTGCCTCAAACCCTGCTCTTCCCCACTGGGGCTGCTTTTGATGCACATCCAAAAATACAGCTTGGATTGGTTTCTTTGGACCCATCGTGCTTAACTGCTCTGTCAACATGCCCCTCTCTACAGACACATAAGCAGTTTGCATGGCTGTCCTGGAGCCAAGGGTCTTGTGTTTCTTCCCTAATTCTGAAGATTTCTCCTGAAATGCTGTAAACAATGCTGTGATCACTCTGCCCTGCATCCCTGCTCCCACCTGCAGGCACCTGGCCTCAGCCTGCTCAGCTTGGAATTGCTGCTCCTTCTCCTGAAGCACAGAAACATGAGGGGTTTGTCTGCCCACCCCTAAAACGGGGATTCTCACGAGTTTGACCAAGATTTCTCACACCACCAGCTGCAACAGACCTAACAGTCTGTGCTGGCTGGGGAAAGGGGAGCACATTGCTCCAGCTTTGCCTGTTTCTGAGCACATTTGGTGCTGACTTCCAGGCATTTTGCAGACAATTCCCTGCCTGTGTGAGAGCCTGGTGCTGTGCTGGAGGCCGTGAACACAGCAGCTTTGTGCTCAGGGCATTGTGCTTTTCCCGCGCACATGCTCTCTGCTCGCACACGCCGTCTGGCCAGCCCTCTGAGCTGGGCCCTCTCACATTCCACGCTTTCCTATGGAATTTGGATTCAAATGTGAAAATCCTCTGCCACACAATAAAAGTGGCATTTCCATGCCCTTTAGCACATCAGTCTTTCCTTGTGAATAGAGCCCTGAGTTCTTTGGCTTTTGCCGTATGGAACAATTGATCCCTTCAGTTCACTTGCCAACAGTAATCGGTTTCTTCTAGCCATAAATTTTAGCCATTCTTTTTTTTTTTTTTTTCCCCCCCAGTTTGGGGGGCATAGGGGCAAATAAAGTAATAAAAAGAGACAGCCATAAAGGAGCAGCTGTTACTAGTCAGATCTTAGTCTGGGAAAGAAGCAAATCAAATATCGACCTGGATCTTACCTGTTGCTCTTTACTCACAGCTGTTAGGACAGGTTGCTCTTCCACTGCCAAGGTTCTTGCTTCCACTGTAATGGCTGGTCATGTGGAGTTTTCCTGTATTTAAACTAGAAGAATAACCAATTTGAAGCACCCTGTGGATTTCAGGGTTGTTGATGAAATTCAGGTACTAGAATCTAAGTGGACAAAGCAGTAGGAAGACAATTTTTTTTGGATGAAAATTTTGTATTCATCACTTTTCTACCTGCTGTCATTATTTGTTTGCCTGTCCTCTGCCTTGCATTGACAGGCTGTGCTTGCACATTTTAGCCAGGCTTTCCTTTTCTGTCCACTGCAGGATCTGCTCCAGGACTCCTTGTTCTGGTTGATCACAGTGAGCTGCTGGTTTCATGCTGGGTGGCACTGGAGGGGCTCTCCAGAGACCCATGGGATCCTAACACCAATCCCTGCAAAATCTCCCTCTCCTCTCCCATCCTAGGGACCACATGTGTGTTTTGCTTTCCTTCTGTCTGCAGCTGAGGCAAAAAGGGATGGGAAATGCCAAGGAAAACAGTTTCCCTCTCCCCTCCAAAATGAGTGCTACAGAGTTTACTTTATAGGCTAAACCTAGAGTGTGTCTTGAGAATGGGTTTATTGAAATACATTTGTCCTGGAGGCAGATTTCCTACCCACATGGCCTAGTAGAGCAAGAGCTGTTTCACACTTCTCTGGTGGTTTACAGTAAACTGGGAACACCTGCCTCTGCTGGGCTTGGGAAGAGCTGAGCAGCTTAGAACTTGTTGATAAAATTGTTCTGTGAGAGGACTTGATCTGCCTGAGTTTCCTTCCTCTGCCTGCTCGGTGCTCCATGCTGCTGGTATCAGAGAAGGAGGGTGGGGGCCTCTCTTGTGAGCATCTTATCAGAGGAAACACATCAGATTTAGAGTCCAATCCCTTGGAATTACAAAAGAAAACATTCTGCTGCTCTGGGAGGGAGCAACATCCTACTTGAGACCAACCTGTGCCTCTGCAGCTGCTGCTGCCACTCCAGTGACAACCAGGAGACATTAACTGGATATGTGATAGAGCCTGGGCATGCTGGGCAACCTGCAGACAACCAGAAAACCCTCCTACAGAAAGAGCTGCTCTTTCCCCTGCAGCTGAGGATCTGCAGATGTTTGCTTTCTCTCCAGCAGGACTCTGATTCCTACGAAGTTCTTCCAAAGCTGATGTCATCTGGGCAGAGACCTGCCAGATTTTCTGACCTCTTTGACATGCTCCCAATATCCACATCCCCCAGGGACTCTGTGAGATGACGTGTGCCAAGGCCAAAGGCTATGGGGCTGCTGGCCCTCAAGCAGGCACTCAGCTCACAGGCTGCCCCAGGAGAGCCAGCCCCAAAATCCAGTTTCCCACCCCAGCCTGGCTAAATCACTCCCACTGAAACCACTTTATTTCCTTAATAACCCTCTATAACTGCATTTTGATTTTGAAGAAGGTTTAGGTTCCTTTCCACCATCCCCACTGAGGATTGGAAAGAAATAGGTGTATTTTAAAACCCCTAACTTTGGCAGAATCAGCTCTTTCCAGTGCTGTCCCTGTTTCTACACCAGGTGCCAACATCCAACAGCAGTCAAACCACAACGTCACCTTGTTTCCATCAGTTCAGCATGAGACATTTTTTTAAAAATCTGGGATAAACCAGGACCACCAAGGAGGTCTGTAGTCATATGTCATTAGACATTTTCTCTTGAGGAGTATCCATTTCAGTGCCTTGTGTAACCATGGATCCTTTCTTCCACCTTAGATATTGTGCTGGGGTTTGCAGTAAAGTTGGATGACCTCAAAGTCCCCCCTCTGTGTCACCAGCCACACTTTGAAAGAGGTGGATGGTACTGGAACACAAATGTGAGGCAGCTGGACCAGCCAGCATGGGGGCAAGTCTGAAAAGTATTGTCTGAGGCTAGTCACACCAAAAATGGCATCTTGCAATGGCAAAAATAGCCATTTCATGCCAAAAAACTTTGGTGTTTGTGTGGATATTTCATGCACTAAAGCAGAATTTGAGATGCTGTTTCAGAATCCTGTTCCAGATCTTGACAGGCTGGAGCCACCTGGGCTGAGCGATGGTTTTCCATCTTCAGGTGCACAAAGTTTGGAGCATGGTCTTGTATCAAGATGAGCTTTTTTGGTCCATGCCAGGCATCTGCCTGTGTGTGAGTCTTCTGACTTTATGCAGGGTCTGGCTTGAGAAGAGACCTGCTCAGATGGATCACCAAAAGGCTGCTGACACCTGGAGAAGATTAACAAATGCAAGGAAAGGCCAGAAATAATATATACAGTCCCTGCTCACATTTTTGTCATGAGCAGTTAAAAGAAATAAATATACATAACAGTCAGTCCACCACAACTGAACACAGTTGTATTATCTGCTCCACTTTCTGATTTATTTGTTAAAGTAGAGCAGTGCACTTAATGCTCTGCACAGCTCAGAGCTGCTCTTTCACAGGCAGCAGAAATGCTTACGCATTCCAGTAGTTAAATGATGCAATATCCAGGTGGATATTTAATGGCCCATGACAAATCTGGAATGACACAGCAGACACCATAAATATCTTCACTCGAACAGATAGAACAAAACCTTTTTTATGAAAGCTGTTCCAAATATTTTCCACGTGCTGGCCATATTTTTAGAATACCCTTTCAGAACAGTCCAGGGAATCGTCTCTGTCCTCCTTGCAGCCTGGTCCATTCTGAGTTGTTCAGGATGTGGAGCCTGTGGTATTGCAAGAAATGGAGCCCTTTCCTATACAACAGATAGTTCTTGGCATTTCTTTACACTCACAGAAAAACCTGCAGTCCATTCATGTGAACATGCCAAGTTTGTTCAGGGGAAACTCCTCAGGTTTATGTGCCTCCATGGGGGTTTCTTTTCAAAATCCTGGAGGCTTTTTAAGCATATGCTTCTGCTTGTGGATAAGTCCTATCTTGGCTGGGGCAAGGTGTTGCAGGATGTCAGGGCTGGCAGTCACTTTTGCCACTGCTGTGGGTGTTCCCATGTCACTAGTGTCCCTCAGCAAGAAGATGTTGTCCTGCAGGTGCAAGAAAGACATGGGCAGTGCCCAAACTGATGTGCCTGAGCACCTCCTCTGAGTCTTGTTTCCATCAGGTTCCATACAGGGTGCTGCAAAGGAGCTGGCGAATCCTTGAAGAGAAGGACACAGTTTGAAAATTAGGTTTTGGATATGTGGAGCTCTTGTGAACTGAGGCTGACTTGATGAGTCTTTAGTTTTTCTACTAAAGCTTTCTAAAAACCCTCACACTTCCTTCTGTCATCCTCCAGATATGAGTGTATTTCAGGATTTTGAAAATTGAACAGTTTTTTAAAGATAAGCTGGAGTAACTCAAAAGTGATGCAGACTATTTTATTTTGATTGAAGGAAAACCATGTTATGTGTTGAAGAATTTATCTGAAGTTTTTCAGAGGGTAGGGAGGAGAGGAAAGTGCTTTCCTGAAACATTCCTTTTGGTTTAAGATTAATAGGTATATTTAACTTATTTTGTTTAATCACTAATTGACTTTAAAAAGTCTTGATTTTCTTGACTCTCTTATTGAAACAGTGTCATGGCATCCTCTGTTTGATGCTTAAATTATGAAGGTGCTATCTCCAGGTGTGTGCAGCCCCCCAGTGCTGGCACAAACAGAAAACAATTGGGTTGTTGTCAAGTACATCTGAAAACTTGGATCTTAAAAGGCAAAAAAGAAGGGCAGAGCAGGGTGAGGGCTCATACTCACCAAATTCTGCTGGCCACAATTGCCAGGGCAGAGCTGTGGTAGTCCCAGGGACCTGATAAAGTGATGGAGGTTGGTGAATCCCTGGAATACACCTTGAACAAAGGAAGGTTTTAGGAAGGTTTTGGCATTGCTTAACACAGGATCTGATCCCTCATGGAATGCATGGCAGAGCCCACATTACTGATCCCAAACAGGCTATAAAGATCCAAAAGAATGTATCTACTGCTGCTGTCCCTGTTTATGGGCCTTTTTTGTGTACTTCTTCCCAAAACATTTAGAAAGCAGTAGGATTTCATGACTGATACGTGTGTGCCTCGGAGGCAGCTGCTGAGTCCAGCGGAAACACCACTGTCCCTTAGAGAAAATTAGGTTTGGACAAACAGGTATTAATTAGTCTGTGAAGTTCAACAGCCCATGCTGGTATGAGGCACCTTGGAGCCATTTTTCAAGCCAGGCAAGTCTGAAATGCAGCACACTCAGCTTGGTGGACTATGCACAACTCCATGCCTGCACACACCTCCCCTCTCTAGAAACTCTCTATTTATTCTTTTAAATACTTCCTTTATTCATGTTCAGTGAAGAACTTGTCAATTTGTCATGGTGTCTATGAGCCCTTCTCCTCCCTGCAGTTAAATCCGTGTTATAGGCTAACACAACTGATCTTTATCTGTTCTTAACCACTTACCCTTTCTGCTATTTTGCAGTCACTTTTACTGATACTGATGTTTATTTCTGTTTAATCTGTAGTGTCAAAGCCCTAGAAATCTCTCTTGGTCTTGAGTTATGGGATACTTGTCTCCACCACAAATTAATGAATGATGTAATCACAGCTGCATCTTGAAGTAGCTGGAAAATACCTCAGCAGTTCTCTCCAGACAGGACCACATTGCATTTGCCTTGCAAAAAGCCACGTGCTCAGGCCAAGCATCCATGGGAGACCCTCTCAGATGCACATGTGGATACAGAATCCCAGAATGGGTCAGGTTGAAAGGGATCACAGTGGGTTGTCAGGTCCAACCTCTCTGCTCAAGCAGGGTTGTCCCAGAGCACATGGCACAGGATTGCACGCAGATGGTGCTGGAATATCTTCAGAGCAATTTCTCCATCCAGTCAGGGTCTACTGACTGCTCCAACTGCTCCTGGTGGGGTGCTGGGTTTGTCCCAGGAGTGGCTCAGTCCGATGGCAAATTCCCATTTGGAGAGATTGAGAAAATGTCCTGGCCATGGCTCAGCCTCCCCAGCAGTGAGATTTCCCTTCTCATGGCTTTGAACTTGCAAACTCCTCTCTCCTCCGGCAGACTTTAATGTTTCACTCCATTGTATGGAAATGTTTGTGCTGCTCTGTGAAACATTGATGATTCTTCTATTTTATTTTTTTTTTTTTGTAAACGTAGACAAAACAATCCTGTTTTCCATGAGCTCATTCTACGAAACACAAGACATATTTCAAGTGTTTTCCCCCCAAGACTTAGACTGTAGCAGATGCTTGCTTGGAAAATTTAAGCCTCCATAGTGGAATTTTGGCAACAGCAACTGAAAAACCAGTGTCTTGTCACTGAAAGCATCTGACAACCATAACCATTGAAAAGTGCAACACAAAATAAACGCAGGGAAATCATTTAGTGTGCAGTGGTGGGTATGCAGATGAATGGATGGGGAAGGACATCTTCAGGCATGTGGTTTTCTCCTTGATTTTGGACTGTGTACAGTGTCCCACTGGCCAGTGGGGCTGGGGACCACTGGGACAGCCCAGCTGCAACCAAGCCATGCTCTCGTTATTCAGGGAAGTGTCAGCAGAGCTCACAGTGACGCACAGCCCGACCTTGGCTTGGCCAGCATCCCGTGTGCTCCATCTCTGCTGGGGCAGCAGCCACTCACTTCTCCTCATCTTCCTTCCAAACAGCATTTCCCACAAAACCAGCCCAGCTGCACACGTGGAGCTGTCCGTGTGCAGGGGCTGCAGCAAGGGCAGGCTGGGCACTGGCAGAGGCTGACCCCAGCCAGGGGAGACCTTCTGGGGTGTGGTTTGACACTGACCTGCCCTATTTAAGCACATCTAGGAGAGATGCTCAGACTTCCCAGGAACCTCTGGACCAGCACCAAGATATCATGGGGGACTGGCTGGACCTAATTTAAGTTTGGGATTTTTTTTTCTATTACCCCAGCTTCACTGATAACTTCCTTTGCTCATCCTGCTGTTTTCTTTTTCTCCCCTTTCCTCATTGGTAACAGTGTGGCCCCTTCCCAGGGCATGTCTGCCTGGCTGGGAACATTTGGATTTCCATTACTAATGTCCATCATGTGCTTGTCAGGTCCAGCACACAATTCTTGCTTTGTATTCTTGCTTGTCTTGAATTGCACTTGTTTTACTGGACACTAAGAGAAAATTGCCAAAGTAGTTGATGGATAATTGTGTTTCTTATATTTTCCCATTTTTCCTCCTGTAGAAAAGATTTGTTTGGTGAAGGGACCTCTGCATTTTTATCCAGTTTTCCTCCCACTGTGATGGAGCTGTGCTCTCATTACTCATTCAGTTTTTATCTTTTATGGCAATGAATTTAGGGGGTTTTTGGCCATGAACTCATTTGTTCTGCCTTTGCCCTGATTAGCTCACATTTTCTTTTCCTTCCCTTCCTGAAAGAACATCTTTTCCTACAAAAAAAAGTCACGTGTTTATCTTTAAGGCATTTGTTTGTAAACCTCCAGTAGGCCTTTGTACTTAATCCAAAGGAAAAATCCCCAGCATCTCCAGGAGATGTTTGCAATCTGACCACAAAATGGGATCCTGTGTGTGGTGGGTGTTAGGACCCTTCCTTGGGGCAGACCAGAGCTTAGCCCTGCCTCGTGTTTGGGACTATGGAGCAGATGCAGAGAGAAAAGGCCTAAGGACTAAGCAGAAGGGTCCTGATACCACCCTCAGCATTGTTTTGATCCACAGCAACCGATGGCTTGGGGACTTCCCACACCAGAGGTTGCCTGTTGGTATTTAATGTTCATGTCTCTAATCCCAGTTAAAGACTGTGTTTAGTAACATTTGTCTGTGTGGTGGCTCACAAAGCCTTCTGTAAGTGGCTTTTTTATTTTCGTTAGCAAAATACTTTTGGGTTCCATAAAACATTTCCCTTAAAAAAATAAACAGAACAAATCTTGGTAATCTATCAAATTTAGGGCTGTAAAAATCACAGCCATTCCCAAGCCAACCCCATTGTCTTGGGCTCAGCTCAGACTCTCTGACAGTTTTCCTGCAGGAGTTGTCCTGCAGGGATCTCTGGGGGAACTATGCATGCCCCAAAATTGTGATTTCCCCATGCAAGAGTGATTCTACATGTGCAAAACCTCCATGGGGTGGAGTCACTTCCACAGCAGTTCGCTGGAATTTTTCCAGGAAAACTGATTTTTCCAGGTGCTGTTTGTATTGCCCTGAGTTGAAGGTGCTGGGTTTTTTTGCAATGTTGTGGTTGTTCCTTGGGTGACTGTGCTGCTCATGACCCTGCCCAGGGACTGATCTCCTCAAGGGCTTGTCTGTCACTGCACAGACCCTCACTGCATCCTGATGATCCCAACTTCTTGTGCTGGAGAGAGGGGGACAGTATCTGGCTCTCTACCCCTCCTGGTGTCTCCAGGGACATTCTTAGAGGAAAAACAAAACCCTTTTCTAGTTTGCCCCAGGTTGCTCTTTGTAGCATTATTTTCCAAACTGGGATTAATCTCTCCTTGATGAATCAGGTGGTATTCCTCTCCCAAGCAAAATCACAGGATTGTTTGGGTTGGAGAAGACCTCTAAGATCAAGTCCAACCATTAGTCCAACACTTCCTTCTGGTTTTGACTCTTCCTCCTGCATCTTTTTTCACCCTTCAAGCAGTTTAGTTTCAAGTTTGAGTTTTTGGAGCGTCTTCTCTGCTGTTGTCATTTCTCCCCTGATAACACTGGATAAGCCTGACCTTCACCACAACCAAAATCTCTGTGAACCTCTTCTACCTTCCCCTGTGGTTCTGCACACGTGGCTCAACTTTTCTCATGGTTCTTGGTCTCCAAAAGAGTGACTCCATGGGATTGTCCCATAGCTGGAAATCCAGCCCCAGCCTCAAAGGCCTCCCATGAACATCTGGGAATCAGGCAAGGAGCAGGATGCAGCCCCACTCATCTGTCTGAGCCCCATGGGATTTGAATGTGCTCTGATATCCTCTGCATCTGTCTGTCCATCCCCAGCTCAAATGCAGTGTGGAGCCAAAAAACTCTGCTGTGAGCACTTGGGCAAGAGCCTCTTCTAGGAATTTGCCTGGGTGCCTTGGCAGTGGTGGTTGTTTTCCAACCCGAAGCAAGCCATCAGGGCAACAGATGATGTTTACTTCATGTGACATAATACTCAAGTCAAATATTATTTAGTAGTGCTTGCTTTCATGTCCTGACAACTCTGAAAGTGCCTCTGTATGACAAAAAGCTGTCGAGCAACTTTCTGCAGCTTTGTCTTATTTTGTGTGTGGAGAGAATATTTGTCTTTTCTTTGGCCAAGTCAGACTGATCCCAGCAGAGCTACATCAGGTCAGGCTGAAGCCATTTGCCTTCAGTTTCACTGGTGCAAGTTTATCACGTCCCTCAGAAGAGACTGGAAAGGGCTGTGGTGGGTTTCAAACTGAATTTAAGGTCTGCTAGAGCACTTTGTGAAGTGGGAGGGGTAGCACAAAGAAACCTGGGTTAAATTATGACCCAAAAAAATGTGTCAGTGCTTCCCAGCAGTGTTCAGATCTCAGGGCTGAGGTTCCTTCTCCTACTGACATCCTTCACTGAGCACCATTGCCCTTGTGCCAGGTCAGGACTGCATAAATATCTGGTGCAGATCAGCACTGAGAGACACCATCACTTTCTTGCAGCAGTGGCTGGTTTACTAACCTCTGGTAAGCCAAATTTTCACAATGAAACAACACATTTTAAGGACGTGACCTGGCATCTTGCAGTATCACAAGTTGCCTGAATTTATGGAGCCTTTCCTGTTAAAGGTTTGTGGATCCAACAAACCAAACAGCCTGGTAATGTGGTAGCTGTGATGTAATGGATGTACTATTTAATTTTTATGGTGTGCTTAAACATAATTTATTGTCATGTTCACTGCAGCAAGAAAACACTGTCTTAATGAAGGTGTTTCTCTGGAGATGGTATTCCAGGTGGCTGAGGCTTCCAGAGGGAAGTGTGTCTCTTCTTCACCCACAACAGACTTTCTCAGTCAACAAGGTTCCCATGAACAAGGAGTAAATATACAAAAGATTTTGTTAAAATTTTTGTTGATAAGGGAAAATATTACTTCCAGAGAGCTCAGGCTCTCTGCTCTGTGCCAAATGCTCTCCAAATCTCTGTGAGAAAGGCAGCCCCTACTTGTTTTGTCTTTAGCAGAGGAGTCAGTGGATCTGAAATTATTTGGAGAGGTTGGTGTTTGCCCTGTGTTTTGAGGCTGCAGGGGTAGAGCTTATCACAGCTAACTGGAGGGTACTGGGATTGAGGGTTGTGTTTAGGATGTTTACAGGCTCTGCTAAGTGTTGGAAAGTAAAGTTGTATTGGTCCTAATTTAGCAGTGAAGGGTTGATAACTCCTGTGTGAAGAGCAAAGCCTTCTCCCTTCCCCACAACAGGCTGTGATGCTGCTGGGGGAAGTCAAAATGCTGTCGATGGCCGAATGCCACAAAAATGTCACGAATATTCATTGGGATTTTTCCATGAATTTGCTGTGATCACACCCTTTGTATCCACTTTTCACTGATACCCAATCCATCAAGTTTTACTGGCAGCAGCAGGCAAGCACAGAAACCAGGGTGTCATTGCCATAAGTATTTGTAGAAACTGGGCTTTACTTTCCTACGCAGGGAAAAAGAGAAAAAAATAATCAGGAAATATTCAAGATATTGCTGAATAACAACTGCCAGGAAAACTGGACTCTCAGAGTTGAAGTTGACTTTGTGATGGCTTCTGGAGTGCCAAGTACAAAAAGGGTATTAGCCACCAAGTAATAGTTCAGTCTTTGCCAAGCAGCATCCCTGTGCTTGTTAGGGTGGGGTGTCTCTGTATTTTAATTGCCTACATAAAGCTTTCCCCTGGACACCTTAAGCACAACCCTCCGTGCAACTTGTCAGAATCCAAAACATCCAGAAGCGTCGCATATGTGCAAGCAGTAAATCAGTTTTAAAGCTGCAAAGAAATATCTGCGTGCTCTGGAGCCTCATCAAGCCCTCTCTGTTTTCCTCAGTGGTAACTGTGTGTGGCAGCTCAGGAAAATAAACTCCAGGCCATTAAAGTAGCCTTTGCTAAGAATATTGGACAGATAGAACCTATTTTATTATAATAAAGTCACTCTTACAGCCCATGCAGATCTGAAGTCACTAATGATGGTGTGTTTGGAAGAAAGATGTTTGGTCTGCTTTATGGGTTTTATTGTTTTAAGATGATTGATGTTGCAAAAGGCTTTATCATGCTGTCAGCAATAAATGAGGAAAGGACACAGCACATCCAGAATCATGGAGCTGGTAGCTCAGTCTGGGCCTCCTGACTTGCAGCTGGGTTCCTCCTCTGCTTGGCCATCCCAGTCTTCTCCAAAATGCTGGACTGCCGTCAAAGCTTTGCTGTGTCCAGCTCAGCAGCGAGCCAAAAGCCCACAGAAGGAGAGGGATGTCTATCAGCAGCTCTTGTGGGCTCTGCTTTGAGAGCTTTGAGCCTTGGGGGATTTTTAAACAGAGAATTTTCAAACCCAGGCAGCGTCCCAGGCTCCACTCAGGGCTTCTGCAGACACGTTGTAGCTGACTGGACTTCACATTCAGATTGGGGACAGGCGGCACAGTTTAATCCAGAAAAGATGGAGACAGCAGTGCTTTAAAACAGTTTATAGAGCTCCCTGCTGCCTTAATGCCAGAAGGGGCATTTTAAGGAGACAGAAAGTTGGGTATCTCTCCCTGCTCCTCTCTCTCATCCTCCACAGCAGGGTGCAGATGTGTCCCCACGGCTGTGCACACAGCAGGGGCAGTGCCTGGCGTGCCTGTTCCCTGGAGCCTGGTGTGCCCATTCCCTGGAGAGAGAAACAGCCTGGTGTGCCCATTCCCTGAAACCTGGGGTGCCTTTCCCTTGAGCCTGGTGTGCCCATTCCCTG
>VXBB01002556.1:75408-134932 GCA_013399915.1 Illadopsis cleaveri
TGTGCCCATTCCCTGAAACCTGGTGTGCCCGTTCCCTGGAGCCTGGTGTGCCCATTCCCTGGAGCCTGGTGTGCCAGCAATGAGGGGCCAGTGACCAGCCAGCAATGAGGGGCACCTCTTGGTTTGCTTCTCCCAGTCTACTTTTATAGGGCAGCATTTTTCTGCCACTTTGGCAGCAAGACAAGCTTTGTCTGAACAGGCAGGAGGCAGCCTTTGTTGGCAGCTCCCTGTCTCGTTTCCCCTGGTGCTTTGGCTCTTTCTCCCCTCTCTGTTTATTCCCTCAGGAGCCCAGACACCAGCAGAGCTGTTGAGACTCCAGCAAGGGTGCAGCAGTCACAAACATGCCATTACATTTCTCTCTGCAGAGAGAGAAACAGAGCAGATGCTGCGTGCAGGGAGCTGCCCTGGGGATGGGGACATTGGTGCACATGCAGAGTCAGACCTGTGCTGGCACCATTTGACCCACAGCTCAAGTCATTTCCATGTCACCAACAGTGGAGAGCACTGTGTCAGCCTCTCACAACGCCAGCCAGGACAGGCCAGGCTGGTGGGATGAAGCTCAGGAACAAACTGCAGTCCTCTTCTCTCTTGGAAAATTGCAGAGCTACCGTGGGAGCAAATCTGCCCTGCAAGGGAGCATTTGTAAAGTGCCCTTAACTCCCTTGCTGTCTCTTTCTGCCTTTCCTGTCAGGAATTCAGATTTTAGATGCTGCAAGGAGAACATGGGGTCTGGATACTCACAGATTTGACTGATTCAAGCAGGGTTTTGAATCCTTCCCCAGATAACTGGAGAAACTGAAGGTGCAGTGGTGTATTGCTGCCTCTTTCTTGTCATAGCAGGAGATGAGGATGTTTGCTTCTTCACTACTCACCTGTAGACCTTGAGACAGTTCTTTGGCTGACACAAGATGCCTCAGGAGCAAGAGTTCTTTGTTGGCTTATGCCTGCCCAGGAGCTGCCTGTCCCATCTTCTTTTGGAGCTTTTGAAATATTTATTTTTCTCCTTAACTGGAAGGGGGACGCTGGTGGGCTGAGCCCTGCCTTTGGAAACCTTCCTGTCCTACAAGCCTGGGGCAAACAATGACAGCTAAAATCCTTCAGTTTTCCAAAAGGAGTTGTTTTGGCTTTGAAAGAGATTTTATGAGCTTTTTTTGTGTGTGTGTGTGATGGCAGGAGACAGGATTTAGAGGTCTTTTCCAGTTCTTCATCCTTAAATGCAAAGTTTATAACTTAAGCATTAGTTTTACCCAGGGAGCCTGGTGTTCTGTGTTAAAAAGAAGCACAAAATCACTGCTGGCAAGAGGCTTCTCACTTGGCATCACCTGAGGGGGCAATTGGGACTGATGTGACTTTAGATATATCCCCTCTAAGGGCTCCTGTCAGTGGCACTGACATCAGGAGGCCTGCAGGTCTCTCTCTTGGTGGGGCTCTTGGTGGCACCCCAAATCTAAACCTAAAGCCTCCCTCCCAGGCATGCAGGAGCCCACATCCAGCCCTGGTGGCTCTGCCATCCACTGATGTCTCACAAGGATGACTCTGAACCTTGTCTTTATCTGGTGGAGCTGCCTGGCTCAGGGACCTCTGTGCTCATCCACGGGAGACATTTGTTTTGGGGCTGAGTCGATGTCCCACCGCACGTCTGGCAGGATGAGTGACAGCAGGGAGGGCCAGCTCCCCTTCCCTGTGCCCTTCTCGAGTCAGGCAGAAAACGCACAGAGCTGCTTTTAGCATGGCCAGCGGGGAGTTTGTCCTCTCCACAAACCACCTCTGAGCATTTCCTACGCTGGGTCTGGGCTGGAGGCTCGGTGCTTTGAAGGGCAGGACCACACAGACAGTCCGGCCATCCGAGGCCCTGCTAATTACCCGTGTCTGCCCGGCTGTCTGGCTGCTGCTTGGCAGGAGCCACCCCTGCACACGGGGCAAGGTGGGCTCGAACACACAGCCCAGGCATCCGCGGGACGTGGCAAGGGCAAGCGACCTGTGCTGTAAATTCCCCTATAAATAGCTGAGGAATTACCTTTCTCTTTCTCTCAGGAAGATGTGCTCAGCTAAACACAGAGCAGCACCGAGGGGTGGCTTTGTTTGTTGACACAGTTGGTCTCCATGCAGCCCGCAGGCTCTGCCAGGTTGGAAACCCCAGCAATATTTTGGTGACACCGAGTTACTAAGCTACTGTCAAACCTCCCTGGGAGAGCGAGCAGAACACCTCCCTGAGCACAGCACACTTGCTTAACTCTCCTCTTGTCATTTTGAACCTGTTTTTCTTTCATGGCAATGTAGTGCAGTGGCTTTTTCTGGTCCTCCTTAGCTTCAGAGATGGTTGGAATCAAGGTGCTCTTCCCTTCCTCCTGGTAATGTTCCTCTCTACAATGCCCATGGTGGAAGGTGGGACTGGGAGCTGGAGAAGCCTTTTCTTTAGGAAACCCATCCCAGCCCACTCCAGCTCCCAGCCTGGCTGTGGTCATCCCACTGGGGGGGCTTTGCACAGGGCAGGAGAGCCGGGCTTGGCTGAGGGATGTTTTGTTTGTTCTCCTCTCCATGCTTTGACTTGGAGCCTTGGCAATGCCTGCAAAAATGCCTTGGGGTTAGAAAAGTCTGAAAATGTGTTTGTTTCAAATATTTGGCTGCACTTTTTCTAGGCAAGGTTCCCAGCACAGGTGTGAAGTTTTTTGGGTGCTGGTTGTAATGCAAACAGTGAAGGAAGTGCTCCCAGATGTTCCCTGGATTACATAACATTCCGACTCACTTTGTAGGTTTTTTTTTTTCCTTTTTGTTTTGACTTTGGGCCTTTGGCAATGTTTGTTTTATTCCTTATTTATACATTTATTACTTAAAAACCACTCTTCCTTCCCGCCCTGCCCCAGTCCCAAGCCACATTTGGATGTAGATGGGGAGGCAGGAGAAGCCATGGTCCCTTGGTGGCTTTGTGTCCCTGTGGGGACACTACATGGGGTGTCCCTTCCCTGGGGCTCTCTCTCCCCAGAGCTCTTTGGCTGGGTCTGGCCCTTGCAGAACTTCCCATTCAAAAGGGAAATATTTCTTTTTCAGCTCTGAAAAAAAGGTGACAATTCACCGAATTCCCATGTCAGCATTTTGCCTGAATCAGTGGGGGGTGTGTGGGGTGGATTTCTCCTTTAAAAACAGGGCAAAAGTGTACCTGGTTTGCTTTGCCTTTTTTTCTTCCTCCTCCCCTTCCCCCCAGTTTGATGGAACAATTGAAGAGCTTGTTGAAATATGACTTTAAAAGTCAGACAAGCTTTTTCTTGACATGGAAGGGGTCTGTGATGTTCCTGTCAAAACATGGCTCAAGTGAAGCAACATGGCACTCCGAGTTAACTTCTTGTTTCTTTAGAAAATAATAACATAAAAAAACCCAATTTGAGTTTTGGCAGCAGAGCAAATGGACACAAGCAGAAAATGAGAAGGTTTGTAATACTTAAATGATCAAGTCTGCTGGGGTTGCTGCAGGTGAGGAAACCAAAGAGGGTTGAAGGTTTCAGGGGAGCTTGTGATTCATTTGGAAAGTGCTTTTGTGGAACACAGACTGGCAATACAGGGATATTTAAGGTGCTCAGGGGAGCAGGAGCTCTTGCTTCATGTATCTCATTAATTAACCTGAATATTTCCATATTTAAATAAATAGTATGGTGAGAGCAGCAGGGAGTCCCAGGTTTTTCCCAATCATAATTAGTGCTGCCATCTCCATTTCCTCTGTTGCTCCCTCAGCTCACAATGGTAGAAGCAGCTGAGCAGACACTGTGGCCCGAGGAAATTGGGAATCTCCTTTGCCCTGCAGCTCCACTTATCCAGGCACCACTTCAGCCAAGCCAAGGTCTCCTGAGCAGCTTCACAGCCTGGAGGAAGATTTTACTGGTTCAGTAGAAGTGATCCCCGACCTTAGGGCAGGAATTAAGTCTGGACACTCTCCTGGTGGGAGGCTTGGTTTCATGAGGTTATCATTTTGGCCACAGAAATTAGTGAGGTTAAAGAAAAGCAGCAAAGCCAATCAAGCTATCTAAAAAATTTTAAATGTGAGAGGATAAAATTCAAGAGCTACATATTTTCTCAAAATGTCAATATGTATTTCCCCTTATCTTTGCATTGATGAGGTCTCAGACAAGAGCCTGCAGGCAGAACTGTCCCTTTAAAAGAGTTGTATAAAAAAGGTAATTTTCCTGGCAAAATTTTCATCCTCATTTTGCTCCAATTCATTTAGTTCAGTCTGAAAGACTGGAAGAAACCCCAAACCATCAAAACATCCCAATGTCCTCTGAGCCCCACACCTCTAGCTGTTGGCTTTGTTTGCCTCTCTCTTGCTTTTCAAAAGAGACCTGTTTTTTTATGGCACTGCCCAAAGATAACATAAATATTTTGATCTGATGAGAAAAATTCCTCAAATTTTAATAAAATAAGTGAGAGTGGGCATCTGGGCATGCTGCAACCCTTGGTATACCATGGGCTCTGGTGTAAAAGGAGAAGTGAGTTAAATTAGCAACAGGACCAAACCTTGTCCTACAGACCAAAACTCCTCCTGACTGCTCCAGGACTCGTGGGCTAGAGAGGATATGGAGGCTGGGGAGACAGAGCTGCTAATCTGCTGGAAAGGAGATTTCTTGGAAAATCTCTGATGCAATCAACTGGCCAACACAATGCAAGGCAGGGCTGAGGTGGGAACAATGCACTTCACTGGAAGAGTCTGAGGAGAAATGCAGTATATCCGTGCTGTGGCAGCTCCCCTTGGCCTCACCCTGGTCTGCTGAGGAGAGGCTGCATGGCCCAGGGTCAGGTTCAGTGTGCTCCAGGCTCCTTTCATTCCTCAAAGGTGGGTCATGCTTCACCCTCTGCAGCGGTGTGCTGTGTCTGTCTGTGCTTTCCACTGTGCTGCTTTGATCCACCCTCAAGGCTGCTGGGAATACCAGCTCATCTTACAGATTTTAGGAACTGTGGCAGCACCAGAAAAAGTGGCTCAGGTGGGGAAAGCCAGGCCCCAGCTTTTACTCCCTCAGCTCACTGCCTTCTGCTGCTCTTTGGGGATAAACCATGGGACTCTTTTCCTTCTCAAAGGGTTTTGAGCTCTTATTAAAGGCTCCTTTGAAAAAGAACCAATTATAGCCCTTAGCATCATTTCCTTGCTCAAGCATGACCCAGAAGTTGTAAGTACTCACATTCTCTATCTGTACTTCATTTCAACTTCAATAATAACTCCTGCTTTTAATTTGAAGCTGATTGATCATGAAACTGCATGGAAGCCATATGGCACAGTGTGCACAGTTTTACACCATTCCCATTTTCCAGCAATCATGTCAAATAATTTATGTAGCTTCAGACATGCTTAAGGGACAAAGAGTGGCATTTGTTTTGATTATCTTATTAATGCTTTATTCAATCAAGAGAAATCACAGTGAATGGGGAACAGACCAAATGTGTACAAACACGACTGCCCGAATTCACGAGGACCAGCAAGCAGGAAAGAAGGAGGGGCACTTGACAGGGCTTTACACATCTACTTTCAAAAAAAAAATAGATATTATCTTTGCCAACAAGGCCTGAGAAGCTCTTACTGAAGGCAAAAAGACAATTTGCTTGGCTTGCCTGTTTCTGAATGTTCTGGGCACAGCTGGGGGGTGCAATGGTTTGGGCAGGTCGGTGTCCCATGGGCTGGGGGACACGTGGGGATGGGGTGGGCAAGGAGGAGCCCCCAGTTGCTGACCCATCAGCCTTCAGCCAGCTGAAGCTCAGAGCCCTCTTGACCTTGAGCCTGTGGCATTGTGCCAGACTGAGGTGCCAGGTGCCACCTGGGCTCTGCCAGGGCTGCCCTGGGAGCTGCTGCCTGCTCCAGGCTGTGATTCCTGCTGGGCACAGAGCAGTGCTGCCAGCTGCCCGTGCCCTGAATTACAAACTGCAGTGCCTGCTTTGGCCATGCTGAACCCAAACCAGGCTGGAACCTCACAATGGGTCACACTGCGCTCAAAATCAGGAATTCCAAGTTTCCTCAAAATCTGACAAAGATGGAAATGACTACTCCCATGGCTGTGGGCTGGGTGCAACCCAGCACCTCTGAAACAAAACTTGTCTTTTTATCTCTCTGCGTGCCTATGAGTGCAGAAGCCACAGGTGCTTAATATGCATGGCCCAGATTATTCCTGTTCAAAGCATAAAATAAAATGGCAAAGAGGCAGTAAATCATGACAAATACCAATATTCATCGTAATCTCATTCCTGGCAGTGTCTGGAGCCTTTTATCATAGCCAGGCATCTCAGAAGAGCAATTCATATTTAGAAGATTAATTTCTTAAAGGTAAAATGTGCATTCAAAAAAAAAAATCAGGATAAGGGGAGAAATCTGGGCTAGAAGCCTCCTTCAAACTGGGGTTAAGGTATATAAATATGGTTTCAGTATGAGGTTTGCAAGGATGTTTTAGGGATATAGTGCTCAGTTCCTGCTTATTTCTAAAGCTGTTGATCACTCACATCCTGCATGCAGCATTTTCCTTTTTGGATAAATGCTGCTTGATTTATCTATTTAAACAAAGATAATTTTCTTTATGAGGGAGATCTGGTAGGTAAAAATGAGAATATATTCCTTTCTAATAACTGGAACACCAGTTGTTTAGTCAGTTTAAAATCCACTAAAGTTTAAATAACACCCCCTATCAGTTTCACACTTTTTTCCAATAAAACCCCATACCTCCTTGCCAAGGATAATGATTAATCCAATAGTGAATTGGCAGTTGCTGGTATAAAGTGGGACAAGACAATTACATGAGACTGTCACTAGTAAAAGTGCTCCAATCTGCTACAAATATTAGAAGTATCTCCTGCCACACTGGAAAATTAATAGTTACTGACTGTTTTGCTTTGAGGAATGATTTTCTCAATGACACTGAATTTCTACCCAATATCAAACATAAAGTAGGACATATATATATACATATATATATTACACATTTCTCGTTATTACATGCACTGTTTTCTTCTAACACTTTAGAGTTAAAAGAAAGAAAGTGAAAACAAAATGCCAGCTTTGCCAGAAAAACCTTTTCAGTTGCATTTTGCCCAGGGCAACTTCCAGCTGTGCAGCACTGGGAAAAACTTGGCCTGCAGGAGAAATCCATAACAGCCTTTCTAAGAGGCTTTTAAAATCAAGAAAACTCCAGGAACAGTAAAGTATTCTGAGTGGGATGAGCAGGATGCCCAGCCAGGGTGACGACACCTGTGAGCACTGAATTGAGTGTATGAACATCAACTAAGGGGGGTTTATCTGCAATGAGCAACTGCACTTGTATTAAAGCACCCGTTCATGCTGCTGTCAACAGCCTGTTCTCCCTGGTCATCTGTCACCAGGTCCATGTTTTGCTGAAGGCAGCATTTGCCTGTCACTCTGTGCTTCATGCACAGGTGATTATTTACAATTCTGGGACTAATTCCTCCCCCTCGCAGCAGCGTGGCCAGGACACTCTCCTTCCCTGCCCCCTGCTATTTTCCTTTAAGACAAAGCAAAAGCCCAGGCAGGGAATTCAGAGAATGTTTTTTCTTCCAACCAAGGAAATCTCAGGGGCTTCTTCTAAACTGCTGGTGAGTGCCCTGGGCCTGGCTGCAATGTGCAGCATTTCACACCGGCTCAGCCCCGCCACTGGGAAATGTGCCCCAACCTCTTGGGCAGCAGCTGGGGAGCAGCTGGGATGGGCCATGCTGGGGTGAGACTCAGAACCAGAGCAAAGAGCAAAAGAGGGTTTCTATATAAGTGGGGGAATTTTTTTGGATGCGTATAGAAGGTGAACTTCCTGGTTGTGTGTTCCTTTTCCTATAAGGACACAACTCATGGGCAGAGTTGTTGCTTCTACACCCTGCAGCCTTGAACAAAGAGGGTTTGGGCAGAAATCTAGTCCCAGTCAGTGTTGAAAGGAGACAAGGCATCACTTTGCCAGGTGTTATGGCTTGGCATGTGATGGAAGAAGCTCTTGCTGTCATCCTGATGGGCTGATGCTTTCCTGGTCCCCCGTCACTCACAGTGATCACTGGAAACAAGCCCTTTTTTTGCCTGTGTTTCCCACTGATATCTCCCTGCATTTCCTGCTACAAACTGGATGTTAGTTTGGTTTTCACATACAGTGTTTAGGCATGGGTGTGTGAAGTCTCCTGACTGTCACCACGTCTCCGGGCTCTCCCTGTGTGGCCCTGATGCTCCTCCTGCAGCTTCATTCCTGGGGCAGCCTGAGTCATCCTGGGAGACACACACAGAGTCTCAGCTAAAATGGTCCAGAGCTGGTTCAGAACCTCTGACCTGTCTAATTTCTTTATGGAAAAATAAATTTCTCCTCTTTCTGCAAGAAAATTCAGTGTTTCTACATGAAATTTAGATTGACTTTATGAGTACCAAAGCTGAAATTCCCCAACATAAGGACAGTGAGTTCTTCTTGTAAATCTGCAGCAATTTATTTGACTTAAGCCACAGAAAAACCAGCAGAACTTAGCTTCTATATAGATTTTCTTTTTCCGTCAGAGAGGTACAGAAATAGATTTTAATTATTTTTAAAAGAGAAATGGTTAATATCAGAATTGATTGAAATATTTGCTTCCTGCTAGGAGCAAGGAGTCTTTTGAGGTCTCTTAGGCAAGCTTCAAAAACACCTAAAAGTTGCATGATCAAATTGTTTTCAATTATTCATTTGTTTTCAATATCTGAAGGTCATACAACAGGCTGTGATGGGGAATGCAGCTGTCATTAAAAATTTACTTACTTTTTGTACTCCAATTAAACTTACAGATAATAGCAGATAAAAACAACCATGTGATTGCTTTCCTGATGAGGGCACTGATTTATTGATACTGGACTTGGCTTCAGTGTACTTACACCAGGGATGAGTTTGTCTGCAAAGGTTTGCTTCCATTTTAGGAAGAAAAAAAAATGACAGCTGTAAAAACAGCAGGATGTGATAGTGTCCTTGGTGAGGATTTTTTAGGCAACATGGCACACACCATGGCATGCCCCATGCCCTCTGAAGACATGGTCAGCCAATGCTGGTATTAAATTAGGCATTCAGTCCCTTCTACTCCTTCTGCAGTCAGTGAAAGAGGAAGCAGATCTGGGCCTCTGATGGGAATGGAGGAGCTGCCTTCAGAGTCCAAACACTGAACCTGTGACTTTTCCCACAGTGAAGGCCAGATCTTTCTCAAGAAATCACCCATCACTCAGTTTTCTAGAGCTGGAGGCTGGTGTTTCAATAGTTCACTGGGCAGTCATTAGGACAAAGTTATAGAAATGATGCTTTTGGAAATCCAGCCATGGAATTTTGGCATTTGGACAAAGCCCCCTTTTACAGAAGGAAGAGGAGATGCTGCAGTGAATTGATGCATCCTGCACATATCCAACAGATTGACTTACAGGCCAGTAGTACCCAGGAGAACTGCAGAAGTAATTGGGATATGCAGCAATAATGCAACCTTTTGCTGCATGTGATCTAAACAAGAAATGAGACCCAGCCTTGTAGCCCAGCTTCTCCTGCCTGAGCCAGGGCTGCATTTACACAGGATGTGCTCAGCTACAGCCACCTCAGATATTCTTTGACAGAAAATTGGACTGCTACACGAAAGCAAACTCTCTAGGAATGACCCATCCCTTATCACTGATGGTTAAACCTGAATTATACTCAATATATGCACATAGGTCTGTGGACAAATAGAAAGAAACCTAAATTCAACCCCCCCAAAACAATAAAGATTGCATTTGGAAGCAACTGTAAAAGAAGATGTCATAGTTTATGAAGAAAGATCAAGAGGAGGGAGGTTTGTGTAGAAATAAAACAAGGAATTCATTCTTATTCTGATGTCTCAAGGGTCAGAATTTCCCAGAAAAACCCAGCAATTTTAAATGGAAATGGATCAGACCAAAGATAGCTTTACTCTCATGCCTAAGGCTCTCTTCTTCTAAGTGGTTCTCCATCTTGTGGTATTACTTGTTTTGTCTCTCTCAAAACGATATCTGAGTTATCAGCAATATTAGGGAGTGATCTTAAGCATTGGATCAAAGGGATCATTTTACTGTGAGATTTCTTGTCAGTGAGCTCCAGCTTCTGCACAGCAGTTACCCCCCACCCACAGCCTCTGCTCTGAGAGGGAACTCAGCACCTGTGGGAGGTAAAAAAATCAGAAACAATAGGTAATTTGGTAAGAGTTCACTAGAAAGTGGGTGTCTGGTTTGGTTAAGAATGCAAGAACTGACGCAAAATCTGCTTAGGACTGGTCACAGGACAGGAAAATCTGCCAGGAATTATACAGATAACAGGGTCCCATTAATTCAGGAGGTTGGATCATTCTCACTGGCCTAAACTTTCATCCCCTTTTTAAACTGCTACTACAATGTGCTCTGTAGAAGCTTTGAATTTCATGAGACATCAAAGATGTTATCACCATGGTGCTCCCAGAAAGACTGATGGTACAGGCTTGCTGTCATCACACTGTCATCCTCCCAAAGTGGCTGGATTGCAATAAATTACAGCTCTGGTCTGACTGAGGAAAGCCTTGTATGTGCTCTTCTGAGGACAAACTCCTGCTGTAAGCCTGTAAAATGACTAAGATGGATGAGGAGGGCTTAGATTTGAACTCATCTTTAGGTCCTCCTCATGCCTGTTAGCCTGACTGATACAACTACGTGCAATGAGTGAGAACATTGGGGCTAAATTATGAAAACAGCTGCAGCAGAAGGTGGCTCTTAAATCTTCTCTGGATGTCTGTGTACGTGTGCATGTAGCAGGCAGCTCCATCTTCCTGCTCAGCATCTTTCCAGACAAAGCTTAGGGAGCTATTTTCCTCGGATTTGAGTGGAATTTGATGAGTAATTTCAGCCAAGGTCTGGTATAAGGTGAATTTTGCAAGGATTTTAGGTGCCTGCTAGTAAGTTTTTTACCAAGAAACAGTTTGTTATTTGCTATTTTTCATCGGTGTGTGATGCACTGAGTGGAGCAATGGGCCATTTGGACTTTTTGATATATTTCATGTATGGCAGTGCCCAAGCTCAATATACTCATCCTGAATTGTCACTGAAAGAATACCAGAGTAAATGCTGTTGTAGGCAGGAGGAAAACCTTCAGCTGGTTGGAATAAGGGTTAAAGAAACATGAGCACTGAACAAAGAAGAGATCCAGACCACAGCTAAGATGAAGTCTGAGGGAACATGGGTTTGAGATCTCTCCTTACCAGGACAATTGAGTGTCCTCATGGAGCTGAACAATATCTGGGGAAGTCTGTTGGCATGGCCTTTTTGTTTTAGTGCAGTTATTTCTGTACCCAGCCTGTTTTCTGCATATCACTGCCTTGCAAACTCCCTGCAGCCCACTGAACTCAGGGTCCCTGGTCAGAGAGCTGCAGCTGACACAAAACCAGTGCAGCATCCTGAAGTTCAGTGCAGGATTTGCCTGGGAAGCAGAGAAAGTGCCCAACTTGGTTATTATACAGACATAAGCAAGAGAGGGTTAAGGCTTCTCCCTGTGCAGTTAGAATTTTGCTATGGGCTTTCTGAAATTAAAATAACTTCTGGAATGTATTATTTCTCTTCTTTCTGCTGATAAGAATTGTCATACAGGGAATATTTTGCTATCCACAGAATGTTTAATTTCCCGTATAGACAGGATGTTGCATTTTTGCATTTTTTCTTGGATATTCCCAGAAGCAGCCTGAGATCTAGGTGCTTGCTGGTGTAGGAAAAAAGATGAACAGTTTTGGTTTTCCTTCACTGAATTTTCATGAAGTAAAAAGTTAAAAACAGCCTTTAAGGAAAGGACAATTGTAAAGAGGGCAGCCTAGAAGCACAAGTGCTAAAAGCCAATTGAAAGGCACAATTACTTTTAAAATCCCCTTTATCTTTCTGCAATGTTAACTTTAGTGTGATTTTTTCCCTTTCTGGGAGGCAATGTCACAGCAGGTTGATATTGGTGTGATTAGATAAATGTTACTCTTACATGTGCACCGCCTCAGAGGCTTGTGTGTGTACATTTTTAATGACTGAGTTCTCCTTCCAATTAGAAAATATCCTTTTACACCTTAGCTAATGCAAAAGGACACAGCAAAAGTATCCTATGTTGGGAAGTGCAGTCAAAAGTGTTGGGAAAGCTGGAATTTATCAGAATGAGCATATCTAAATGGGGAGTGTAGCTGCTGCAAGGGAAAACTTTTTTGATAGAAAAATGGGAAAACCTTTTTCCATAGTAAAATGGAAAAACATTCTGCTGGAAAAAATTCAGACTTGGTTTCAATTAGTGAACTGTCAAATTTCCCAGAATTTCTGGGTGGTGTCAAATTTTAATTTTTTTGGCCCCAGTATTTCAAGTAGGTATGAATTTGCTCATGGAAGAGATCTCCCTGAGTTCAGCAGCAGCAGATCTTCTGCAGACCCTTTCCTAGGGATCATGCATGGGAGCACTATCCAAACCCAAAGGAATCCAACCCAAGGCACTTGCACACAGGTCCAGGATAGCACTAGGAGGTGAACATTATTAAACCAAGCACCCAAGTTTCCTCTTCCAGTCCTTCCCCATATATTCCCTGCCTGTGCATTCAGAATAACTCTGTTCTCATGTGAAAGAGAACAGGAATCTGGGAAGCTGATACCAAGTTTCCAAGTATTTTCCTTTTTTTTTTGTTTTTTTTTTTTTTTTTTTTTTTTTTTTTTCCTGCCATTGCGGTTGTCCAGTTACTGTTTCAACAGGAAGGTGTTTAATCAACCCAAAAGGCACAAAAACGAGCTGGTGACTTCCAGAAGGAGAAAATGTCGGGCTGATTACAGTGTTTCTTTCTCAGGATGGAGTAGACAATACAAAGCGTGTGATAACACGCTCGAGATATGCCTCGGCTCCCCAGCAGCAGCAGCAGCCCCGTGAATGAATGGCACATTTCCTATCACGGCTTTCACAGTCCGGGGCTGATAAGGAATGTCTGGTGCTGCAGAGCGGCTTTCTGCGAGATCCTTGGATACACCTTTGGAAAACCTCAATCTTCTCTCAGGCAACAAAAACATGAGGAGTTCATAAGAGAGGGAGAAGTTCTCTCTGAATTTTTAGCTAGTAAACTTGCTGGTCTATTTACTTTTATTTTTAATATTGGATAATGGTATTCTCCAGCTGGGACAAGAGGATGAGAAGAGAGAGAATATTTCCCTTAAGTTTTGACCCAGAGAAGTGAAATGTTTGGTCTCCAAGTGGGTACAATGTCTTTTTTGTGCTTTAAAATTTGATTGACAGTGGCAAAAGGGACATAGCATGCACATAGCACATGTAGCCCTTCATATCCTGTTCGATGTGTGACTTGAAGTCGTTAATCTCATGCATTTCCTATGCTCAGCACTGTGTGCCAGGATGATCAGAAATAGCCAGGGATTTGGGATGCCTCAGCTATTGGGTGTCCAGCTGAAGAAACTTCTAAAGGTCTTGCTTTTCAGAAAGCTTTGAATATCTGTCCTCTGCAATTGGGCTTGTAAAATGTCTGGACCCAGTCCTTGGAGGTTTTTGTGGAACAGACACTTTCACAGTTGCAGTTTGGTTTTGGTGGAGCATCACTGGCATCCTCAGATGCTCGTCCACAGTCATGCTCCATGAGGGCAGAGGTGTTGGGCTCCAAATGTTACCTGGTGTACTGTGACACTTTAGTTTTCCTTGGAATTGTATTTGGCTGGAATGGGAAAAGGGCAGAATTTCCCCTTGAGATAAAATCTGTAATCGTTAAATGTAAAACAAGGAAAAAAGTACCTTCCTGGGAGATCCCAGCCTTATCTTCAGTGGATTGGCAACAGGTCTGCCAAAGCTGTGATTGACCTTCATGCTATAAGGTTTAGAGACAGATGAGTGATGCCTCTGCTGTGTACTAAATTTGCAGACATCCAGTTTAATAGAAATATCAAATTCATTTTTTTCATGGTATTCTCCAATGTCCTACCCTATCCTATCCCTGTACTCCTCTCTGCAGCCTCCCAGCAGCTTCTAGAAGTGCTGGTTGGACACGTTTCATAAATGAACTCAAAGGTTAAAAATGCCAGAGAATAAACAATATGAGGAACAGAACTGGCGTGAACCAGCTTGCCTCAGTGGTACAAAGCTGGATAATACCTGGGTAAACACAGCAGAAATGGCTATTGACAAACCAGCCCCTCAAGAGCAGTGACTGATGAAATGCTGGGGGCTGCCAGAGTCCAGCAATGCCTGATATGATGAACCACATGTGTTTGAGAGTGAAGACGTGGGGAGAGATATCAATTACATCCCGGATGTTGCAGTGTCCCACAGTCACACCTCTGTTATCTGCAATGCTGTGTGTATAGTACACAGTTACACAAACTTAATCTGGGGAATAAATATGTCAAGGGACAGCCAGTTTTCATCTCTCTGCTTCTAATGCTTCCTTCATTCTTTTACAAAGAGAATAATGCAAAATAATAACAATAAAATCTGCTCTTCAGGATGTTTGCAGCCAGTTTGGCAGGTTCAAAAGATAATCCCTCACACCTTTTGGCTTTAAATAAATCACCTTTTGTGTAGAGAAAAAAGGCAGCCTAGCCTCTTTTTCTGCTTTGAGGAACCAACCCTTTGCAATACCTCCCAGCTATGTAAATGCCCTGTGGCCATCCTGCAAACACATTCTCAGCTGGGCTGGGGGATAACACACTTCTTTCCTTCTCAAGGACCGAGGGAATGAGGTTTGTTCATTCTGCATGATCTCAAGCAACCAAACCCTTAACACTTTGCAAACCTCTTGTTAAGGCAGAGCAAAAATGCTTGTTCATATCAATAAGCACTGCTGGGTTTGCTTACAGAGTTGTGCAGCTCACCTTCATCAGCTCACTGGATTGTTCCATATTCTGTTTCCAGACTTTCCACTGTCCTCCTCCCCTTGAAAGCTGCCTTGCAGGTAGGGTTACTCATGGAAGTTAGGGGTGCTCATTACCTCAGGCTGGGGATGCACAGTTGGCAGCAATTGCTGCTGTGAATATTGAATGTGCAACATGAGCTGGGTCCTGAGCCCCGTGGAGAGCCTGGACTCCTCTCCCTGCAACAGAGATGCATTGGGGGGAAAATCTGAAATGTTAGAAGTCCCTGCAGGTATTTAAAAGAAGTGTGGACACTTCTTAAGGGACATCTTTAGTGGTGAGCTTGGCTGTGCCAGGTTAACAGTTGGATTTGATGATGTCAAGGGTCCTTTCCAGCCCTACTGATAATGATAAAGATGCAGAGGAACGATGTATTTCTCAGGGAATAATACCTGTTGGTTTGTTTGGGTTTTTTTAAACCCCTATCCCTGTCTTCCATGGGAAAAAGCAAGATACTTCTGTACTCAAAACAGCAAATTTTTCGTCCTGGGAAGACGTTTCATGACAATGACAGTCACAGTTCTGAACAAGGATCTTGGTAGGGAGAAGTAGGAAAATGGGAGAAGGCTCTGCCTTGGTCCAGCTGGGGTTTCTAAAAGATGGTTTTGTGACCTTCCCTGTGCCAAAATCAGCCAAAAGAACAAGTCATGTTTATGCTTTATGCAGACCATATGCCATGGACTTTTTTCTTTGAAACAACCAAAATCTTTCACTGGCAGGATGGAAGTGTGTGGATAATGCATTTTACCAACACAAATGCTTCATGGCTGGAGCAAAGCATAGATGCCTTTGAAAGCAACCTTTCTAAAGATTTATTTTAACTTCCTCCTACTCTCTGCTTGATCTTTGGCTCAGGTCTGCACTGAATTGCAATTGATTTTACTTTCAAACATAGTATCAGGTATTAAAAAAACCCCAACCCTTTGTCCTCCACCAAAATGAAAAAAAAATCTCTTCCTCTTAAAAAATGAGATATTTATTCTCCTGCTCTTGTGCGAATTCGCGTCTGCTTCCTTCCAATTCCTCACTTCTGGCCAGCTGCAGTTCACTTTCTCTGCTGAGATGGGGTGGAAGGGAGGCTCTTCAGTGAGACATTTTTAAACAGTTGTTTGCAAGCCCACTGTTAAAATCTCGTCTTCCTCCTGCTGCTGAGCGTGTCCTGTGGAGCCGTGTCCCCTTTCAGGGCTCAGCCGTGGCTGCAAATCTCATCTTCTCGCCCGCCTGGGGGGTAAACCATTTGACCTGTGACCTCCAGCTGATCCGAAACCTCCATCAATCCTCCTGCAAAGTTTCACTGGAATCAGGGCTTCCAAATGACCCTTTGCATAGTTCCTAAAAGGAAAAGGAAAAAGACAATAACCCACTCAAAAAAAAAAACAACACCCCCAGCCCTGTGCTGTTTTCTGTTGTTTTAGCAGAAACCAAACATAAGTCATAAAAACACAGGCAAGAAAAATAGAGCACGCTGGCTGCCAGAAAAACAAATCCTAACAGAACACAGAGGGGCCTCTCACAGGGAGGAGGCAGGGAAGAAACACCTGTGATTTCCATTGAAAATCCCCTGATATCTGCATTCCCCCTGTTCTGCTCCAATGAAAGTTCTGGTTGCTCTATCTCTGACCTCGGGGCAAGGTCCCGGTGCAGAGAGGTCCCTCCTTGCTGGGCTGCTCGGGCCAGTGAATCACAGCTGAGGAGCACAGAGAGTGCCTGCCAAGTGTCCTCATGTCATTGCTATGGTTATCTCAAAGTGCTCTGCAGATGTTTGCCTGCTTAAAAAACAAAAGGAGAGAAAAAAAGGAGCAGAGAGAGAGAGAGGAAGATAAAAACAAAGCTTTAAATTTTCACCCCAACGGTTACACCACAACTGCTAAAAAGCTTGGATGGAGGCAGAGCTGAAGTTGCTGATTTGGGTTTGGACTGTGATGGTCCGTCAGGGCTCTGGTGGAAGATACCCAGATGGCCCTGGTGTGCCCACAGGGACATGCTGAGCACAGCCAGTGACAAGTGAGCTGGGATGGTGCCCAGGACATGTGCACAGCTCTTAGACAGGCTTGGTTCTGCTTTGGCCCTTCCTGGAGCAGGGGGATGTTCCCAGGAGCTGTGTTCAGCCCTCTGACATCCCCTCCATGCCAGCTCATAGATGCCTTTGCACAGAATTTTCCTAAAACTCCTTTATTACAGGGTCAGCTTTGGGCACTGAAATAAGTTAGGCACAACTGAAATAGGCACTTCTGCTCATCTTGGGCACAAATCCTCCTGGAAGCTGTCAAAAATCAAGCTTTGGTTGTTAGAAAGCTCAGCTGTATCAGAACAGCTCCTCACTGGATAAAGAGCCAACACAGCTGCACTGCCTCCAGGACTCCTCCTAGGACTGCTGTGCAGGGTAGGCCTGGCCATGGGGTAATCACAGCCCTGAGCTTTAGGGCACAAACATCCAGTTTTCAGCACTAAGTCACATAACCCCACCTGTGGATGGTGTTTGCAAGTGCCATCTCTTAGTTGCCTGCTAATGTCCCACTGTGTTCCTGACTATCTTCCCCAAATGCTCCTTAACCAACATGCCCAGGGACAGTGGGACTTGGAGAAGAGATCTGAGACATTGCAGAGACCTGAACGTGGTGTTTAAGCATTTTTTGTGTTTGTCAAATAACTTTTTCAGCCTTGGTGTTTACAGGAGACAGGAAGATAACTGATGGGAGAGGTGCTGTGGATGTAATTTGGATGAACAGGAGGACATCAAACAGGCTCTTAAGGAGCTCCTTTGGTTTAGAACTGATGCAGCACTTGCACTGGTATGTCCAAATGCCACACAGGGATGTTATAGGGGTGTCCAGCTCTCCTGGAATCAACAGGAGAATTTTTCCATCAACTCACACAAGCCCTGGATCACATTGGAAATGAGTGTGCATGTTCTTAGCAGCAGCACCAGCCTGCTGGGCTTAGGTGTGTTGCCACAGGACACAAACCACTGTTTGGTGGAGTGGCTGTCCCTAAACCACACAGAAAGAGAAACAGCCTGGGGAAAAAGCTCCCTCTGTTATTCCATGGGTGGTAGGTTCAAGCGCACAGTGTTTTCAAGAATTTGAGGCTGGGATGGCTAAATGTTGTTTCAAATAGTGCAATTTCCTTTGCAAAATGGGGTGAAGAATCCTTATCAGAGAAGCAGAGCCCAACTCAGAGCTGAATAGAAAATAGTCTTGCTATAAAAAACATCATTGCCTCTCTGAAACATAAGCCCCCATAAAGAGCTCAATTCAGCAATACATGTGACCTGGGGTCTCCAAATTGTTTGCCTTGCTGTAGGACAGGAAGAGAGCCACGGCTTGAAACAATTTGACCAGCCCTGTCTTTGGAGCTGCCTGACTTACCTTCAGCAGGGCAAAAGAGGGAGCTCAAGTTAAAGGAGACAACGAGCTGTGCAGTAGATCACGGAATCACAGAATCCTTCAAGTTGGAAAAGCTCTCTAAGAGCATCGAGTCCAGCCATTCCCCCAGCACTGCCATGATCACCACTAAACCATGCCCCCCACGTCTCTTAAATCCCTCCAGGAATGGTGACTCCACCACTTCCCTGGGCAGCCTGTTCCAATGCTTTCCAACACAACCCTTTCTTTGAAGATTTTCCTAACTCCTCACTAAACTCCCCCAGTGCAATTTGAGGCCATTTCTTCTTATCCTATCACAGACAGAGCATTCTTCCCAGGACAAGAAGGATCCCAAGAGTTCTGGCATGTAAAACTCCCCTGATCTCATCAGATCTACCTTAGTATTTCCATAGCAGAGCAGGGGTTCCACTGAAACAAGTTTTAACACCAAAGGGTGTGTGAAAAAATGCCTATTTTATTAAAAGTGCTTGATTTGGGCTAGTCTTTGAAATTTATGAACTCACTGAAGATGTTCACTAGCGTTGTTACTTCCTCCTTTCCTTCGCTTATCCTTCTCGACCTGTGTGAAAAATACAAACAAACACAAACAACCCAGATGACAGGAACAAGTGGGCTTGAGGCAAGAGAGGAAATCAGGAAACATTTTGGAAAGCACTTCAGTAAACATTGGCTAAAACTCTGAGGAAGTGGATTTCTTCATGTCTTGGACTGGAGGACACACTCTGATGCAGTCTGTTACATGATTTCCCATTTCCCATTTCTTGCACACGCCATATCCTTCTCCCATTTTTGTGAGCTGTGGAGGTTTTTGAAGCACACATTTGGAGCTGTGGCTTTGCAAACAGGTACCAGGCATGTGCTGCCAAGCTGCTCTTTTGCCCCTGATGTTTGCATGTCCTCTGTGCAGCCTCTGCCCATTCTCCCTCCTGGGCATTGCGCAGGCTCAGCTGTGACAAGGTGATGAGCTGAGGGACCTCTCCTGGGTGGCACTGGAGCCAGGACACCTGTTCTTTCTCCAAATCCCCTTCTGATTTAGTTTTGGGGGTTTTCTCAGTCCTACAGTGTTTGACATCTTCATATCCAAGACAGACTGAAAAATGAACCTGTACAGACTTAAAAAGAAGAAAAAAACTTGAATCAACACCAAAATCTGCATGTTTTGGTAATAATTCTGGGAAGATGATGTTTAGAGGAGAGCTGTCTCTGTGGTCAGTGCAATGCTTGTGCTTCCAGGGCCAGCCAACACAGCCTGTCTCTGGAGCTTGCTGAGGTTTAGTGCAGCCAGAGCTCTCCAGCCTGTGGCTCAGCACTCAGGCTAATGTTACCCATAGCTGGCAATTTCAGGTTGGTTCTCCATCTGAGGAGATCACTGTCCAAAGAGGGATAAAAGGTTCCTTTCTTCTGGGTAACATCTGAAATCACAGCCTGAGCTCTGGTAACAGGATACTGGTGGCTTCAGTTCTGCCGATAACGGGGATCGCTTCTTTTCCTTGTTGTTGTTAATCCTGGGAGTGGAGATCAATTGCAGTGCAGGTGTCTGATTTTCATTAAAATTGCAAATTGGACTGAATGCTTGATCAGATAACAAAGACATCATTGAAACCATGTGTCTTCCTTCAGCAGCAGAACAGGACAAGACAAAGAATTTCCCAGTGTGTGTCCACTTGTGCATATTTACTGCAGAGAGAGAGTCTTAATACTTTGGTCATGGGTGAATAAATAGCTTCTAAGAAATGCCAACCCTATCAAACTTGCTGCAGCTTTGGGACAGCTTTAGAGTTGAAAAGAAGAACTACAGTATTAGCCCTTTGGGGGAAATACAGGCTGCTCTCAAAGGAAATCAATTAACTGTAGCATCTCTTTAGTCCCAATTCATCGGATCTTCCCTTTTTATCAAAGCACTTAAGTGTTTTCTTAGCTTTAAGCATGAGCTTAAGTGCTTTGATGAACACAGATGGACTTTCACACATGCTGCTCTCCTCTCCAGAATCAAGACTCTGTGTTTTTTTACTATGGGAAAGAGAACAAGTTCAACAGAGAAGTTCAACCACACTTCTTCTTGGGAATCACATGCAACAAACTCATCTGGAGTAGGAAGGAGTGGGGGCTGATGGCATCTACACGATGTTTGGAAAGAAAGTTCNAGAGAAGTTCAACCACTCTTCTTGGGAATCACATGCAACAAACTCATCTGGAGTAGGAAGGAGTGGGGGCTGATGGCATCTACACAATGTTTGGAAAGAAAGTTCCTCATGCAATGTCCTCCTGGCAGCTAAACAAAGTGACTTTGAAGTAAACAAACACACAAACACTGTGTTTCCTACAACAACATCTCCTGACAGATGCCACTGTGTTTATGTCTTCATTATGTTGTCTGAGATCACTGTCTTCCCTTCTTCTTTGTGGCAAATATCCTTGGACTTCCCTTAGCAATGATGAAGGGAGCAGCTAAAGAAAGGTTCATCCAACTCAAATTATTTGCTAGCAGGTGTCTAAGATAAACCTTTAAACACTCCAGAAACCAGGATCAATGAGAAAGGTGCTGAGCTGTGCCTACACATAGTCAAGGATTTGTTTAAAATCTGTGAGACAGGGTTTCAGCTGTTTTTGCTGGTGTTTGCAGAGCTTCCAAAGAGGTTGTATTGAAAATAGAACATGTTAAATGGGTACTTGGCATTAGAGGAACACTGAATGATCTTCTCTTGGCCATCAGCAGGGTTAGATACAGCCTCAAGAGTTCAGGGGTGATATAAATTCTGTTCCTGGTGGAGGGGAGCAGTGATATCCTAGGCTAAAAATTTCTTATTTGGAGGCTCTTTAATGATGGTAAACATTACCTATGGTAATGCTGCAGGAGGAATTCCTCAAGGAGTTTAGAGAGGTCAGGGAAAATAATTCTTGACTCTTACAATGAGACAGTAATGAGGAGTTCCTCATGCTCTGCATGCACAGGGAACAACTCAGCTTTGAAAACATAACTTGCTGTCCTGGTGTCCTTGAGTAAAGCCTGCTCAGCCACAGCTGTCTCCAGCAAGTCCCATCCCATTTTGGGGGCAGTTTGCTTTGCTCTGGGTGAAGGACATGATGCAGACACTGCTCTGGCCATGGGGACAGTCATGCAGGGACACGTGGCTGTGCTGTGCCCAATGCCTCAGGACATGCTGGTAAAATGGTAAATGGTATGGTAAAATGGGCAAATTCAGATAAACTGCAACCCTGAGAAAGAGCAGAACTCCCTACCCCCAAATGCTTTGAAAAGCATATGAAGGCTGTGAAACAAATTGTTTTCTGAAGAGGGGGCATAATTTAAATTCTACAGACACATGCAAGGAATTCCTTTGGGACTAGGACACACAATGCAGACATACAAAAGGATTGCTCTGGCAGCTTCCCATGCAATGAGCACGCAGTATTTACTGGTCACTTTCATCCCTGGGTAAATGGGACGTAATTTGAAAATATTTTCATTCCTCTCAGAGCATCACTTGGGATATCTGTAGAATCACTCAGCGTCACGATTCCAAGAAATCTGCCAGGATTGTGTTCTGAAGTTTGCTTTGGATATAAAAGGACTCTAAAGGCCACAGATTATCCCAGGACATATCAAAACATGCATTAAAAATTTCCATGTTCTTGAACTTGTGGTAAAAGTCAGCCACATTCAGTCAGTTCTGTTCAAGTTTAAACTCAAGGGACCTTCTCTCTGCTTGCCAGTGTGTCAGTGCCTTGAGGGGAGGTGGAAACTGCTCGCTGGACTCTGCCCTGTCCTGTCAGAGGAGAAGCAAGTGCTGGAACAGGCAGGGAAAGCATTTGGGCTACAAAGCGTGAGAAACCGCTGGCCTGAAATAGGGCTGTGTAGAGTTACAGCATGAATTAGTGCAGAGGAGCAGCTATCTGGGCAGTTAATAACCTTCCCTCATGGCAGTGGAAATCTGGCAGGAAATTGCTGGGTGCGTGGCTGTCAGATGTGCTGTGAGCTCAGCCCGGGGCTGTGCTACAGCAGGTGGTTTTAAGGCACAGCAGGCATCCAGAAGCTTTGGGAAGCAGCTGCTGTTGTCACTATGGGGAAAATGCAGTTTGCTGCAGCTCTGCTTTGCTGTTGTCTAAAGGGGTGAACATTGCAGAGAACCAACATCCCCATCTGTGGGAAACAGTGAAGGTAAGAAGACTTTCAGAAGCTGTGAAAGCAGGTCTCAGAAACAGAAAGAGCACAGAACTTAGAGCTAGCTGCAGCTGCAAAGCCTGAAAGCAGAGAAGATACAATAGTGCAGCAAGCAAGGACATGAAACAATAGTTTGAGTTTTTAGGCTCGGCTAAGATAGACCTTAAGACTGCAGAAAAATATGCTTAGCAAGATAGTAGAAGGTTTTAAGCTTAATAATAGAGTATTGTGTATTGTTAATAGCAAGCATACGAGCAAGCATTGTTTGAAGCAGGTGTGTGTGTGCTTTCAGTGACTGGCTAGAACAATTGTCTGTAAGCTTTAGCAATGTGCTATTGGCTAGAAAGTTTTTAAAATGCCCTGTAACAAACAGATCTTTGGCTGCTGTTGGCAAGACGTGAGCTGTTGCCATCTTTCAATTGTCTCACCCTGTGATGAGGCTGATGTGGCAATAAAGCTCAAAGAACATCTCCAGGCAGTCCCATCCCATTTGTGAAAAACGCCAACACACCCATCCTCACCTTTTCCTTTAACTTAAACGATTTCCAGCCTCCTCCATGTGCACAACATCACCAAAGGACACTGCTGGTTCCCTTGCTGCCACCTTCTTACTCCCTCTTATATCAGCAACATCCTGTGGTCAGCAGTGAGGTGAAGGTGATGCAGGGTGGGACACTGGCATGGGGACACTCCTGTTGTACCAAGCTGGTGTCAGAGGATGCAGCACAGAAATGGATGTCACAGCTTATCACTCGTGAATTGCATCAGAAAACCCTGCCCACATCTGTTTGAGACATAAGCTCTGCCCATGCCTCTGTTTCAGACCTGTTATCAGATGATAATTTCTAATCACAGCAGAATGGTGTCAAGAAGCAGCTGAAATCATCACTGGGCAGGAGGTTACAAGCCACCACAAGATCAGCAGGAGCCCCTCGGCCAAAACTGTTTCATAAAGAGAAGTGGGCCAGAACAGCAACATTGGTGACCCAGAGGTTGTGTGGGATTTTATCAGTTTAAATAATCTTATCTGGCAACTCTGTTCTAAACAAAAGCTGGGGTTTCATGGCCATCCTCAACGCTTTTTCCTGTGCTACAGTGGCAATTGCATTTTGGCGGGTCAGTAATGGAAAACAGATGTTTAAATGTGTACAACAAGAAGCAAAAAAACAAATACTGCAAGCACAGAGTCTGACATGAGCAGGATGGTATCTCTGAATTGACAAAATGAAACCCATGTTCATGAAACACAGGATTAAATAAGCTGCTATTTTCTAATTGCTGTGCAAAGCTGCTTTTGTGACAATAAATTTTCAGTCCTTGTAATATATCTGCATCAGACATCTATTTTAGCAGAGCCTGCTCCTAGTTCATACAGGGATAAATTTCTGTCCAAGTGGTATTGCAGGAAAGGGCTACACTGCCAAAAAGACAATGCAAGATTCATTATTTGCCCAGAACACTGCTGCCAGGCTATGAAAAATGCTTCTAAGTATTCTTTTAATTAAGAAGAGATACTTCCACTGAGTAATGAGGAGACCTACTTTGAAATCAGAGAGATTCCAGTATTTCAAAATTAGTTTCCATTCCAAGTTGGATTTCTGAAATGTATCTATTCAGAAAGATTTTTTTGTAGTGTCAGAATATTATGCCAGTCAAAATATATGTCTCCTACAATATTTAAGCCTTCAGTGAGCATTTGTAAATTATTACCATGAAAAATAATCCAGTTGAATAATGTTTCTTTTCCTTTAAACATCAAAACAGCCTCCTGAGATACGTTACTTTAGACATACTTCATTTTTGCATAGAAAACTAATTATTTTAGTTTTTTACACCAGCAGTAGCAGTATCTGTGAGTTTCAGTTTTATTTCTCTTCATCAAAGGCATGTGATGCAAAACATGAAAAGAAATGATTTCATAAAATTGTTTTTATGGCATGCATTTAAGCATGCAGAACTACAGTGAGATGGTTCAAAAAAATTGGAATTGCTCTATTTAAAATGATAAAAATCTTGTCCCTTTTCAGTGTGTCTCCCTGTTATTCTTGGATGAGGAATAAAGAGTCTCAGAGTAAATGTTGCATTGAAATCCATTGAGAAAAAATTAAACTTTTATATTATTTGCTGGGAAAAATGATGATTCTGTGAGCTGACATTAAGGGACAGATTTTCAACATTATTCACCCATTGAAAATAGCTCCTATTGTTCCCAAGTTCAAAAGCCTCTCTGGTTATTGCAACTTTGTCCTAAATATGTAGCTGAACAGTTGGGCTGGGACTCCTAAAATTCAGTTGCACACACATGACTTCCTGTGCAGCTTCTGCCCAGCACATGCAGGGATGCTGCTCCCACCTCCAGAGATGCCACAGACAGGGAGTTTGCACTTGCATTTCACAGGAGTGTGGGTTTGGCTGCAGCAGGAGCCCAGAGACATTGCAGGAACCTCTTTTCCTCACTCAAAGCAGGACCTTGGCATTTTACCATGTTTCTGATGAGTGCATGAAAAGAAATGTGGCTGTTTTGTCAGATCAGCCAGTGGTAGATGTAATTGTTGCTTTGGGCTTACCAGGAGATGAAAGGTCTCCTTTAGGTTGAGGGATGTTCTGTGGTTTGGGCACTTGCTCTTCCTACTGGGTCTTTTTGGGGAAGGCCCTTTCCCTCAGGCCTCATCTCCGCATAGATCAGGCAACGGGGTTTCACCGCAGGGATGTTGCTCTGGGATTGCAGCCCTTACTGAGACAGGACAAGCTGTGATCAGCCAAGAGGCTGTGTCCCCAAACAGGAGCAGAACCCACTCCCCAGCGTGGGGCTGGAGGGCTGGAGGAGCCCCGGCCTGCCTGGAAGGATCCGCGTGAGGCAGCGAGCGCTGCGGTTGGGGGCCAGCGATCCTCAGGCCCCACTACAATTTCACACATGATTCCTCTGTGAAGCTGCAGCACGATAAACAAGATTTGGTATGAATTTAAACATAACGCTGGTTATATTATTTGGGAACAAAACAGTTGCATAACCCTGTAGAAAACAGCACAGCTGTGCGTGCCGGACAGCATGCCAATGCGCTCTGCTCCCTGCCAGAGGTGCGCGCCTCGGCTGGGCTGCCTTCCCCTCTCCTGATGGTGACACTCGCTCCCAGTCCCAGGAAAATCCACCAGCCCCTCCTCTCTGCTTTCAGGAGACATCAAATGGGTGGATCCCCTGTGCTGCCCCGGCCTCGCTGAGCGCTCCCTCCCTCCGCCATCAGTGTGCACAGCATGACAATTGGATTTGCTGTGAGATTAGGGCAGTGTAATCTCATTAACCATGACAAGCTCTGCCGGGCCGCTCTGCAGCCCGCTGTGTATCCCCCTCACACACACACATAAGGCTTTGATGAACAGCTACAGCAGAGGTAATGGTCCTGCCAGCTCTGCAGCACCACGGGGAGAGGCTCTGGATGGAGCTGGACATCAGCACAATCCCACGGCAGTGAGATCTACCCATGTGTGCTGGGATGGTTGAGCAGAGCTAGAATCTGGTCCAGCTGCCTATGAGTTGTTCTCATGAGTGGCAGAGGCCTCTGAAGGTGACTGGGACGGGTTAACCCCCACCCTGAGTGATGCTTATGGTCCAAACAGAGCCCAGACTGCCTTCACCAGAGCTGCTCTGCAATGTGACAGCCTGCATGGGAAGGATGGGTGACTGGGGACTGTGCCAGTCCTAGACAGACACTGTCAAGCCTCTCCTTCTCACTTATCTCAAAGGAGACTTCCTACCATTAATGCCTGAGTCTGTGTGCTAAACACTTTCCAAAATATCCCATATTATATGATACTATATTGTAACATAACATAACATATTTATAACATAATATATTCCTGTTATTTTCTTTACCTGTTATTTTGATGTGCTAAAATTAAAATAGAAAAGGTGAATAGCTGATTTGCATATGCAAAACAGAAGTTAACATGCTAATGATTGCCTGCAAATGGTGCAGGCACTGATTCTTAAAGGAAAATGCTTGAGAAGGAAAACCAGGATCCAAACCATGTGGCAAGTATTACAGGCAAACAACTGTCCCAGTGACAACAAAAAGAGAAAACTAATCCTGTAAGTTTTCTGGGAGTTCAGTTTTATTCACATTCCCTCCCTGGGCATTAGATGGAAATCCTTTTTTAGTGAAAAACTATGAGCTGGCCTGTGCATGGCTGTGTGCTGCCATGCCCATCCTATTTCCATGAACCCCACCTTGGGTACAAGCCTTGCTCAGTCATTTCAGGAGAGGTTGTGGATGCCCCCACACAGAAGAGAGAAAAACCAAATAGGACAGTATCTGTGTGCTGATGCTCTGCCTTATTTCTTCTCAGAAAAGCTACTCAAATACTTCCCTGAAATGCAAAATATTTTGGAAGCTAAAGATAGTCCAGGCAGAAAAGCAGACATCTAACTGACACTGAGCAAATAAATACAAGTTATGAAGAATTCTTAGTGAAAATAAAACCCGAGAGGAAGGGAGCTTGTAACTGAAAACACGGCAGGAGGCTGGGATGATGGCAGACTCTGCTGATAACCATTGGCTCCATTCACAGGATCCAAGTTGGGGCTGGAGAGTGCCCGCAATTTCTGTTAATGCTCCCAAAAAACATGCTGCAGGTGAAGGGAACTGCAGTACTGTCAGATGGGGTAGCTTGTGAGCAGTGCTGGTGGCATCCAGTGAGCAGTGTGTGTGGTCTGGGTCCATATGAGTACCTCAACATTACTGGACATGAAGGCTGCATTTGGGTATGTAAATGCAGTATCACATAAAAAGACCAGAAGAAGACTGAGAGAGACACTAAAGGCTGAGGAATGCTTTTGCAGAGTGGGCATCCTTTCATCTCATGTTTCAGTTGTGAGGTAGTTCTGTCTCGTGGGTTGAAGCCTTATTCTTTCATGGGATCAGTGCTTGGCATCCCACTATTAGGCTAATTTCCTTGGCTCAATGGGGTCAGAAGCACTGGCTGTTGTTTGCAGGGATATATTAGTGGTAGTGCCAAGATAAAAGCCTGTTTCCACCCGTGGTGCAGCCAAGGCACTTTCCCCTCCTCGATGCTGGGGCACTGAGCTGAGCCCAGTTGCTCCCTTGGGACAGACTCTGCCCAGCACACACAGCCTGTGTCCCAGGGAGGAAGGGCTCCTTTTCACAAAGAACTGATGAAATTACATAGAAGACTGGCAAAAACAGAGAAGAAAAATGCTCAACTACTTAACACTTCTGATAGCTGCTGTTGTTTTTATTCCCTGGGGCTGAACCAGGGCTATTTTGCAGAGTGGGAGTAAATCCCATATTGAAATACCACAATGAATATTGGCTATTAGTAATGCCTCGATAGAAACACAAGATACAACCACAGTGATCAAGAGGGATATGCCAGAGATGATTTCCAGCAGCTAATGAGCTTGTTAGAGGAAGACACTATTATTAGCTCCTGCAGATCCTTGCAGCCTGCCTGTTCAATAAACTGCTGCTCGTGGGGTTTGGTTTACAGCATGGGTTATTGCAGAGCATGAGCCCACTTGGTTTCCATGCTGTCACAGCATCCTGCAAAGTCCAGCCTGGTGTCCCTGGGGATGTCAGCTGTGATTTGAGCTGTGCTGCAGTCCCTCCATACCCCTTCATGTACCTGCTTAATCTCCTTGGGCTTCACCCTTGTGCACCTTTCACCTGTAGGGAATAGGGATGTGTACAGCTACTCCCATGGGAAGATGTTGAGAAAAACCTACTGCAGTGGTTGAATTCCTGGGGCACTCCTGGGCTGCTGTTTACCAGGGTTGTGCCTGCAGATTTAATCCAGCCTTGTAGACCCCACAGATTCCTCAGCTTACATTTGGGTAAGCAGTAAGTGAGGCCATACCAGTCATGCTGGTGATTTGCAGGCTGTGGGCAAGTCCATATGGGCTAATATAGAATTATAGAATAATTAAAGTTGGAGAAGAACTCTCAGATTATTGAGTCCAATAATTAACCTAACACTGCCAAGCCCACCACTAAACCATGTCCCTAAGCATGACATCTGCTCTTTGAATACTTCCAGGGATGGTGATTCCACCACTTTCCTGGGCAGCTAGTTCCAATGCCTGACCACCCTTTCAGTGAAGAAATATTTCCCAATATCCAATCTAAACCTCTCCTGGTGCAACTTCAGGCTGTTTCTTCTTGTTCTATCACTTGTTACCTGGAAAAAAGGACTGACCATCACCTGTCTACAGCCTCCTTTCAGGGAGTTGTAGGGCAGGGCCATATGAGGGACAAGCTCAGCTGACAGGCGCTGCTGTCACTACTCCTTCTGCAATCTCTGACCATGTTTGATTTCAGTGGGATGTATATAATGGCTCAACTCGACCTGCAGGCCCTTGGATGTGATCCTTCTCCTTGTCTGGACAAGGCAGGTTGGTTTTTCTTATGTAGCCAATGCTGCTGGGCAGGGCAGGAAGGGAAATGAGATCAAAGTCCAGCCGAAGCCTTTCAAAGCGAAGCAGCAGAGTAACTTCTGACTGGGCTCTTAACTAAAGCTGCACAGCCACCCTTTGGAAGTGCCTGGACCCAGCATAAACCTTGCATAATGCATGGGAAACACCCAGAGCAAATGCCTTTATCACCCAGAGCAATCAGGACTGGTTATTAGCTGAACACAGCATTAAAAGGACAAAAATTGGGCCTGTTGATGCTGCTGAGAGAAGTTATGAAGTGCAATGAGTTTTTCACTCCGAGAAACATTATTGGAGTGGGAAAGTGAGCAGCCATCTCCACAGGCAGCAGAGTTGAAATGGGATCTCCAAAGAGGGCTGAACTCACAGCCCATCAGGTGTGGCTCAGTTATCCCCAACATTGTCAGGGCATGCACATCCTGAGGCTGCTGCTGCCTCACTTCTGCGAGAACCTTTGAAAGCAAATCTGTGGTGCCCATACCAGCCTGGCAGTCTCATTTTGTACCTTAATATGGCCATTACAGCGAAGTCTGAGCACCCCTGTGTGTAACAGAGGACACTTCCAGCTTTCCCAGGTCAAATAGTTTGTGTGAAGCTGTTGGCAGCAAAGGCAGCTGCAGCAGCTCTCAAGGTTATGGGAACCAGGAGAGGAGGCTGAGATGTTGGGGTGAAATCGTGGACCTCTGGAGGCTCTTCTTGGCCCTGCTACAGACTTTCTGCATGACATTAGCTCTACTTTTTTTTTCATGAAGAAATGATTTTCATTTGCTGACGATGGGGTCCTTCATCTTTTGTGGTCTAGGTTCTCTCTTGGTAGATGGAAAATGCTTCCTTTTCTCCAAGGGGCTCTCAGGATGCACGTCTGTTCTCATGACTGCAGTGCTTGCAGACTGAGGTGATGAGAAACCTATAAAAACACATCCAGCTCTGTCAGAACTGGAAATGAAATGGGAAACAAATGTTCACCCCATATTAGAATAAGCGCAGAGGGATTGCTTGCTCTGTTCTAAAAAAAAAAAAAAAAGAAAGAAAGAAGAGTAATTCTGCACATTTTAGTCTCCATTTGGTGTGGAACTGCACAGCTGTGAGTACTCCAGGGTGAAATGACAACCCATCCCTGAGGTCGCTCTTACGAATACTGCCGCCTTCAGAAAGACGACAGTTTTAAACAATTTGTTCCTAATTGAAAGAGGTCACATGAGACTGACTTTACAAAGTTTACATAACAAAGAGTAATTCTGTTAAGTAAAATGATTAATTCCTGTCACTGCACATCAAACGGCACAGTTACAAAACAGTATTGTCTATGCTCGCACTGCATTGAAAGCCATTTTTCCTCCAGTTTCCCTTCCCAGAGCGCAACCTTTTGACAAAGCCTTAACTCTTTGGTGTTATTCAGCGCAGGAATTTGTGAATGAGAAGCGAGTAGGCTGCCATGGATGTGTGAGATATGTTATGGTGGTGTGGTGGCAAGCAAAAGACAACAGCTCTTTAGAGTGGGCCCAGCTCACCCAGGGCCCCAGAGCAGTGAGAAATGCTTGCCAGGACAATGCCTTGGTTGTCACCCTTCCTTGGCACAATGAGGCATTGAGGGAGACCCACAGCCCAAAATGGCAGACTTGGACTTTGAAATTTTTCCATGGTGTGTTGCACAGACGTGTCAAGGACCCAGAGCAGCAAACAGCTGAGTAATTTAGTGTTGGGATAGCCTGGGAGGAGGTGGATATCCTCACACCCATCACAGTGCGTGCTCAGGGTGTACAGAAATGCCAGGGGTAGCAGGGAAGCTGGCTGTTCTGAGGAACTGAAAACCTGGCAAAGCCCCTGTGTGCTATGTGGGACAGAAGGAGAGCCTTCAGCTTTGGAGCAGCACCCTGTTACTGCTGTGGGGACAGATCTGGGTTTGGAGGGGAGGCTGTGCATCCACATGGCTGCAGGGAGACCAGATGGAGCACCCTGCCAGTGGGAGCAGAGGTCCTTGGATGTCCTCAGGACAACCATGTGTCTGTGGGGCTGGATGCCCCTAATTCACTGGGCAGGGGGTAGTCTTTGCCCCTGCAGACTGGGATGCACTGGGGTGCACAGCTTAGCTGGACGACTGTGCTTGAAGTTTAGGCTGGCATTCAAACCCACTGCTGGATTTTAATATGATGTCTCCCACACCCCATGAAGTTTAGGGGCACTTGTTTTCTTTCCTGCTTGTCCCTTTGCTCACATTTTTAGCCCCAAGACAGGGCTTTCTTGCTTGGTAAGAGCCACAGAGAAAGGAGGTGCTGGTAAGGGCACAGAAGACACAAATTTGTGCTTAATCAGGCTATAGTTCTGCAGCCCCTTCAATTCCTTGCTTGTTGAAATCATTTGGGGTTTTTTTGTGTGCAAATTTATCTTTTCCCCAGTCTGTGAAGTAGAAGTGACTTTCCTGTAAGAAGTTATTCTTGCTTGGTTGTTCAGATAGAGCATTTATTTGCTCTCTTCATATTTTTTCTCATTACAACCCTTTCCTTCCCTTTCTCCAGCCTCCCCTTGGGTCTCTCCTTTGCCTGCATTTCAATTCAAAACCGTTTGGGCTTTCCATTCTCTTCTAGGGCTGAGTCACTGACTTTTGTCAGCCTCCCACCATGGATGGCAAGGGGGAGGAGGAAGAGAAAGAAGAAACAGACAGAAATTGCTTCAACACCAGCCAAAAGCTGCATAAAAAGGCCCAAATGTTATGGCATCTGAAATAAAATCAAGCACAAGCGAGCCCTGCCAAATCTCCCTTGAAATGCTGGGAATCTGGAAGTGTTCAGTGCAGTTAAAGAACAGATTTCTAATCTAAATGTCAGTGGAGGGGTCGGGGTACATATTCTGCTTTGCAGGTGGGATCCCCGTGCTCCTCCTGGCCCTTTGCAGGCACAGCCAGGCTCAGCATCCCTCCCTTGCTGTGGGGACATTTGCCCTGCAGGGAGATGATGCCACCCATGGCTCATGGTGGCCTGGTGGCACACGTGTGGCAGAGCTTGAGTTAATCCCTGGATGAGCACACGCTGGAGCAATGCAAGGAATGGCTGAACACCCAAGTCACCCCCAGCCCCAGCACTGCAGGAGCTGAGGGAAGAATGGGAAGGGCTGCTGCTACATCCCAAAGCCATCTTCAGTCCTGGTTGTGCACAGCCCAAGCTCTGCACCCTGACTTCCAGGGAGTGCCCCCAGCCAGTGCCCAGGCTGCACGGGCACACAAGGCAAAAACATCCCCTGTGCAAATCACCCTGTTCCTCTTTTCCTCCCTCATTTTCATGGCAACAGATCTCGTTTCCAACTAGTGAGAAACCTGCCAAGTCTAATTAATCTGTCTGGGATGATGACAAGTTTCCCCTTGTTGAAATCAGACTCCTTATTTGAGCAGAAAGCCCTGGGCTCAGCATGGCACCCAGAGTGCCAGAGCCCTGCTCCTGGCTGTGGGCAGCTCTGAACCTCACTGAGAACAGTTGTGGGTGCAAGGAGGGCTCAGACTTTGAATTTTCCAGAGCATCCAAAAATCCTGTGGCCAGGCCTCTGCTTTCCCTGTTCAGGTGGAAATTATGGAGCAAATAATTCTTCTGTGTCTACAAGAAGAAGTCTCATCTCTCCCAGGTCTTTGCCTGGAGAGGGAAGTGTTGAGAATTGCTCCTCAAGGACATTTGAGCTGGATTTTGTCCCTGTCTTTGATTATCTTCTGGAAAAGCCCATTTTTCTCCACAGACTGTATGACTAATAATCTTCTCCCCATCATGCTTCCTACATTAAACACCACCCCTCTCTTCACCCACCACCTTTCTGGGCTTTTCCAAGCCCAGAATAGACCTCGGTTTGCTTTCAAGGGACTTGGCTCCCAGAGCTCCCAGAGCAGGTGAAGGTTCATTTCAATGTAAGTCAAATAAAATCTACTTCTGCCATAAAAGGCTATCACTGGCAAGGCTCAGGCATTTTCTACACCTCTTGCCATAAACCTAAGCAGTTTTAACTGCATTTACTTATTTATTTGTGTCACCAGCTAATCTGTTCTTTTGGGAAAGCAGATTTTGTATTGTTTGTCATTTCAGAGACATTTTTTCCGTCTCTTTCATGTGCTAAATCACAAGTTCTCTAATGTTGCAATCCATTTTTCTCCATAAAAGTGTTTAATAATGATAGATTAGATTGGCCTTTCTGACAGATTAGATAGGTTTTTAGGTTTGGCCTTTGATGAAATTACAAGGGAGAGCAGGAGACAAGTAGTAAAAAACGTCCTCGTAGTGAAAGGTTTGACTTCTTATCTTCATAGATTAGCACCCTGCCTCTGCAAACAGCTTCTAGAAAGCTTAATGAGTCTGTGGGGACTGCCTGTTATCAGGAATAGTTGCTCTCTGGGGACTTGAAGGGCGAGGAGCAGCCACTTTGATTTAATGAGTAAAAATACACTGTGCTGCCCACTGCAAGGGCCGTTAACCAAAGGAGGCCATGGGCTTCCTCAGTGCTGCACACACATTGTCCCTTCCCTCTGTCTCCATGTGCACCAACACATTTTGAGAAATCCCAGCACAGCCAGTGGAATGGGATGGGTAAAGGTTGGTGGTTTAAGTTCTCAGTCCTGTCCATGGCTGGGTCCAGCCAGCCAGGAAAGGGCCAAGGCCTGGAGTCTGGGGTAAGACATAAGTGTGATTTCCATCTAATAAAAACCAGTGTGATTTCCATCTAATAAAAAGGAGTTTGGGGACATCCTGTCCACCTGCACCTCTCTCATGACATGTATTCATGGCAGACCAGCATGGTCTCCCTCTGCCTGCCTCCAGGAGCTGGGCAGGAATTTCAGGAACTGGGAGAAGAACAGATCCAAGTGCATCCTAGTGTACCACCCATTTCTGTGATGAGCTGTGCTCCTCAGCTGTCACTAGTGTGAAAAGAGACTGGGCTCCAGAAGGACACCAAGGGGATGGAAAAGATGGAAACCAAAGCCCTCAATGTCCTTCTCAATTGCAAAAGTGTTGGAAGGTCTTTAGAGAAAAAGTTCTGCAGAGAGTCTGTGATGCACAAAACACGCTCTGAGAGTAATGCAGGCCAAGTGTTTCCAGGAGGAGCAGGGATGGATGGACCAAGCTTGTAGAAGCTGTGGGTGAGGCACCATCCAGAACACTCACATACCTAAAGAGGGTGTTTGGGAAGGCTACATGATGGGGAGGCAATGGGGAGACTGTCAGAGAAGCATCTAAACCAGCTTGTTTAGTCTGGCAGAGATGAAGGGTGAGAGGGTGGTCTCTATAAATACACATTTACAAAGCAAGGCTCTATATTTATTTATATTTTAATTAAATCAGTTTTAAAATGGAAAGCCTGGTTTTGTTATTTTGGTTTTAGGGGTTTTTTTGGGGGTGGGGGGGAGGGAGGGGTTGTTTTGTTTTGTTTTTTCTAAAGGAAATACAGTAGGGTTCACAGTCATTTCCACATATCAGTATCCTGAAATTGCTCCATGCTATAGAAATTTTCAAGTGTTCCCATTTACTTTTATCTTCTTTTCCAGAAGGCTGAGTTCACAGGTAGCAGGAAGTGGTGGAGGGACTGGAGGAGTTGTTCCTGCCAAGAATGACCTGTACCTACAGGAGCTGTGTGGGAACACACAGGATCTCCACATGCAGCTGGGTTGTACCTTGTGCTTCATGGCTGTGTTTGCTCCTTGCTAGCCCTGTGGCCCAGTGAGCTCATCTCTCTGAGGCCAAAATCCCCAAGGCAGCCTCAGCTCAGCAGTTTGGGGCTGGATGTCTGGTCACTCACAAGAACTTGGGCCAAATTTTCAGGCCAAATGGAAGGTGTCATCTTCCTGTGTGGACTTTTCTTTTCTCCAAATCTGCCTGTGGCTTCCTCCAGCAGCAAGGAATATCTCATGGCAGTTTCATCACAGACTACCACTTTTATTTTTTAATTAACACAGAATATTTCCCTTTCAAGAAATCAAAGCCCAAAAGACATCCTGGGCCATTGCATTGCTCTTTAAGGGACAGCCCTGTCCTGGAGGGGCTCCAGGACTCATCTCATCTGGATGTGTGGTGTGGTGCCCTATGGAAGCGCCACAGCCCCAGGGATCTTCTACAGGGCTGAGCTGGGCACTGGGCTGCAAATTCCGTGGGGGAGCTCTACAGGGAAGTGCCAGCATGTGGAAAGGACTCTCACAAAGCACAGGAGATGACTTTGCTGAGTGGGGATGTCACCTCCCTGTCTTGGGAATGCCAGCGTCTCTTTTTCTTTTTTCTAACCAGGAGAAAGAAAAAATCATCATGAAGCTCATGCAGATTTCTGGAGCTGCTCTGGCCCTGCAGCTCAAGGAATGCTCAGGGGGTGTCAAGGCAGCATCATTTCCCTGTGTGGGAAAAGGAAACAGGCTCCCCTGCAGCAGAGCCCAGGTTTCCCCAGAGAAGGCATATTTGTCCCTCTCTACAGAAATACCTTCTGTTGTGGAGGTGGCTGCGGTGCTGCATTCCCTGATCCTCATTCCAGCAAAACAAATATCTGCGTTGATTGCTGGTTGGTGAAAAAAGTGTCTTAACAGCACCACCAAGTCATTCTCCTCTGGAACAAGTTTCCAAACTCCTCGGGGCTGCAGGCTCAGATTTACACTGTGAGCACTTGGAGAAACCCTGTTCTGACAAGGGAATCTCTGCCTTCCCCTCATGCTCCTGGACTAATTAGAAAAATCTTCAATCATCCAAAACACAATGATTTCCCTGTGATTTTTCAAATAAGCAATTTATTTTAGAAAATAACACCTCAGCCTCAGGGACCTGCTATCTATGCAAGTAGTTTTTTATTAACTGCAGAGAGGAATCCTTCAGGGTGAAAACACCAGCTTTCAGAAGACTGTAATACACTGCTAATTTGTACTTACTTATTTATTTGACAAAAGCCATGAAAACTGAAAGGCATCCCAAGGATTATTTTAATCTCCTTGCCATTCTCTGGGTATTGTTTGTATTCTGGGGAGATCACTTGAAATTTCAGCACTGTCTTCTCATACAAAGGATATGTTATTAACATGCATATTTTTTGGCAGCATTTCCACATGCTTTTTGAACCAGGAAGGCATTTTTTATCTTGCTTTCATTTGAAAGGTGGAAAAGCTGTTTTTCCATTAGGGCAGATCATCAAGGGAAATAGTTCAGGCTGGAAGAAATCAGTCACGGGAGTGTCAATTCAGCTGCACAGGGCCCCAGAGGAAAGATTGGAGGAGTTTGGCTCTGTCTGGACTTCATCTAACACGGCAGACTGGCCAGGCCTGATGGCTTTTTGGTGTGTGCAGTGACATCCAGGGAGCCTGTGAGGATCTGTGGGGCAAGGTGAGGCTGGATGTGGCACGGAGAAAGAGGGACCAAAGCACCAGCCATGCTGCTGAGGGCTTTGAACCTGTGACATGTGCTCGCAGCAGAGCCTGGCTCCTTCAGGGCTCAGTGAGATGCTTTTGGCAACAGAAGGGGTTCAGTTCCCCTGTCACCTGAGCTGATAGAAGCTCCCTGTAACCCAGGGCAGCCCTGCAGAGCTCAACTCTGCTTGAAGGCTTTAGCTCACACACTGAGGGTTAATCTGAATTAGCAGCTTTCTCCAGACATGAGTCTTTTTCTGCTGCAGCAGGCAGGTGGGCTAGATCCAGGAGGGAATTTCTGCCCACAGGAGGGGTTTGGAGCAGAGATGCAGCAGTGAGATTCCCCCCAGCACAGCTGGCCACCCCAGGAAGGGGCTCTGCGAGGCTCTGTCTTCCCTGTGCTCCTGGACACCCCCAGCATGACTTTATCTTTTGGCCTAAATGTGTGTGCAGCTGTTTCACTGCCTGCCTTGGGCCTGGAACAAACTTGCCTGACAGTGTCTCACTTTGTCTTTCCCAAATCTGTTTGTTGGGAGTGATCTTGTACATCACCTTGTGCTGCCAACCTCATCTGCAGCCAGGAAAATTAACGGCCCCAGCTGGCTCCATATTCTTCTCTAGAGAAAGGGCACAGGTGAGAAGGGAAGGTGCCAGCAAACAGCCAAAATTGGGTGTCCTGGGAGACGGCTGGAGATGTGTCCCCCTTTCTCACACGTGCAGGCAGTGCCCTCTAGTGCTGCTGCCTTTTGGACAAAGCTGGGGATGTTCAATAACGAGACAAACGGAGAGCAAGGCTCTGGTCTGAGCTGAGGGCACAGACGGATGGACATAAATCCCTAAGTTCTGCCAGCACCCTGGGCATGGGGTGGCCGTGGTTGCCCTTTTCCCTGGGGCAGCTGCATTGGTGGTGGCCGTGGTGGCCAGTGGTGAGGAGAAACTGGGACACTGTGGAGAGGTGAGACACAGAGGAAAGCCCATTACACACTGGGATTTCCCCCTAGAATTACAGGAAGATCTGGAATGGGGATCATAGGAAGAACACAGATAATGGGTGGTGGGTCTGCAGGCATGTCCTCTCCTGGTGGTGCCTCATGTCCTCAGTCTGGTGGCAAGGATCCCTCCAAACTTGTGGCACATGCTGGGAAGCTCCTTTACAACCTGCTGCCACCAGAGCACCACGTTTCAACCAACAGGTGATGACACTCAGTCACACTCCTGGTGAGACAGGTGCCATTGGCAAAAATGGGGAGAAAAGTTAAACCTGTTTTGAATTAGGAAAACAGCAATGTTAGTTTAGGCTAGAGTCTTCTTTTGTGTCTTTCTTCCTTTTATATTTTTCCTCTAAGAAATGTTTTTTATTGTCTTGCAAGTGTTGAACATTTTATTGCTTCATTTTCATTTCTTGATCACAGTTTGTTTGCTGTTGGCTCCTGGCTCTAATCAGCTCTGCTTTCTAGAAGGGAAAAAAAGGTTTTTATTTTCTGAATGTATGTATGTTTAATGAAAAAAGAAGGCCCAAAAACTCATACTACCTCTGACTTGAAGAAAATTTTCATTGGTACCCTTGGGAGGTGAAAAACTTTTCTATTAAACACAATGAGAAAGGAAATTTGATCCATATGATTCCACACAGCCTCTTCCTTCTTATTTCTGGCAGCATTCTCAGGGGATGTCTTTTATTCTCAAATCATCTTGGCTGACACCAGCCACAACTCATATACTGCTCTCAACGTACTTGAGCACAATCCTGCTGCTGAAAACACCTCTCATTTCTCAGCCAGGAAGGTGTCATTTATTACTTCTACCCCATTGATCTCTGGGGACTTGAGTGGGGAGCAAGTTTCTTCTGTGTTAGTTGATGTAAATACACACAATTAAAAATTGCTCACTACTTCTTAGAGATGGAGACCAATGGGAATGGACAGACCCTTGGCACAATCCCTTAGGGCAAATTCAGGGCCACATGAGGTGCTGGAGCTCTGGAAAGTTGCCTCTTCTCTGCCTGTCTCAGGTCCTCACTGTGAAGGCCACAGCTCCATCTCATGGTCCTTCCACCCACACCCACAGAGCTCATGAGCCAGCCTGGGTGCTAGCAGTGAGATCTTCCAGGTGAGGCTGGTGGGCCCCAGAGATGTGTTCTGAGAAGTACCTTAATTTTTCTAATTAATGCAATCCCAACAGTCAAGTTTTTGTCTTCAACAAAAGTTGAAGTTTGAACAAAAGTTGAAGTTTGAACAAAAATTCAAACTGGCTAAATTGCCTTCACTGGAACATCCTTTCTGAAACTTAGAGCACTGGAAAACTCTTTGGTTGACACATAAATATCTTGGCCTCATCCCAGAAGAGCAGGAATCAGGGACACAGTGAAAACCTGGGCACAAGTGCTTTGTGGATTCCTGCTGAAATTGATACTCTGATATTGATTCCCAGTGTAGATGGTGCCTCATTAACAGAAGAGTTTTAATGGAGCCACGTACCCTTGCCAGCATCTGCCTTGGCCAGAAAGTAACTCTCTTTCATTTCAGTGAGCTGAAGTTCTTAGTTAATTCTCATTTTTCCTTAAATGATATTTCACTGGTACAGTAAATGATCAATTTCTGTTCCTTGTAACCAAGGTCAGGTGTGAGAGAATAATAGTCTCCTACCTCAGCCTGGCACACCACATGGAAATGATTTATTGCATTTCTAAAAGAGGATTCTTGACATTTTGAAAATGCAATGTAGTCCAACAGTAATTAAGCAAAAAGCAGGCTGCTGAACAATTGATTGCCACTGTCAGCAAAGCCTGATTAACTCAGATGCTTGAAGAACTGTTTCTGCCACCCATGAATTAAAGGTTAGTAATTAAATTTATGGGCCATGGCCACTGTCTCTGGATGGCACTTCACTTATAAGCATCCCAATGAAGAATAATCAGATAGAAAAACCACAGGTTGTTACCTCAAAGGCTTTTTATTGAGAGACTGTAAAAAGTGGCAGAGGATTGTGCAGCTGTATCAGCCATTGGGTGACTTGTGGCCAGGAAAGGCACCTCTGGCAGGACTGATGGCCTGACAGGGTGATGGAGCCTTGTTCAAGCTGAGAAGCAGAAACTTGACTTGAACAGGAATTTTACTTAGAAAGGATAAACATTAATAATGTCTTTCCCATTTGGAGCCTTCAGGGTGGGTTCCTGACCCACCAGCCTGATGCACAAAGCTAAACTTGATACAGAAGCCACTGGTTGAGTTCTCCCAGTGATGGGAGAGGCCAGACAGTGATGGTGGGAGTTCTTTTGCAACACAAGCTGGTCACAATCTCAGCTGCTGCCAGGAGCTTGTTTTAGGGCCCACCTGGTCAATGTGAAAAACAGATGATGGACATCAACTGCCTTGAAAAACTGTTGTAAAACCAAGGGGCATTGTGATGTTCCAAAGCCCCCACATTTCAGATCCTCCCTTGGGCTGGCTGAGCAATGTGAAAGAATTATGGGAATTTCCCATCCTTTAAAAAGACCTAAATTTATGGCTTAGACGTTTGGGGTTTCAGGTTCCCCTTTGGTCTGCCTCCTCTGGGATGCACCAGCCCCAGGGTAACCAAAAAGAGGGTTTGTACCCAACCACTGGGATGTGACAAACATTTCTGTGAAACAACACTTTGCAATTTGGGAAGCCATGGGTTTTTACTGGATTCATGAAAGCTGTGCCTTCATCATGCAGGTTTATTGTGTGTTTGTTGAGATTAAGGAGTTTTTGGGAGATGCCAGAAGTTCTGTTCCTGAGCAGAAGTTAACAGATGTTATTTGATTGCTTTGACAGTCTTAGGCATTGTTTTTGCAGGTCTCTTCCCACCACTGGGCTGTCATTCTTCATGAAAGCAATTTGAATTTAATTGCAAGGCTACGTTGGACTCCTGCAGAAGCACTTTGTAGTCTCATTTTCACATCAGGATAAAAATGAAAAAAAAAAAAAAATCAATGCATAATGATTTTTGCAATCTGCCATCCTCTTGGGTGAAACTCATCCAGAACAAACTAAAGAACAGTAAAACCCCACTTCTTCTGTGAAGACCCAACTCTGCTCATTACACACTGAAGATTTCTGCAGCTTTTCTCCCCATTCCTGCCAGTCTTGACAGGCACATTTAAAATCCTGCACGTTACTGACAGCAGCTGGAAAAGCAGAGCTCGTGCTGCACCTTCACTGTTATTTTCCCTCATGAACACAGGCCTGTACACCCTGAAGAAGGTGTTTCCACAACAGTGGGAATGTTAGTCAGCAGGACCAGGATTAACACTCCATCGTGGGTGCAAACACACAGCATCTAAACATGCCCATTGCCACCAGGTTTGCTCTAGCACGAGTTACCTCTCCTGCTAACTGCAGCTCTGTAGCTACCAGATCCAAAGCACCAGAAATCTCACCAGATTTTTGATAATTTGGGGCTAATTGTATTAGGGTTGTTGGGAGTCTCATACTGCTGGCTTTCAAATTCTGTTCCTAGGCTCTTCCTAACTGACACCTGCACTGAATTTGTCTTTCTTCTGTATCCATGCAAGGGGTTTTGGTCCATCTTATGGCACTTTCAGGACCCTCTGCCTGGTGGTGTTGCTGGTGGAGCTCCATGACAAGCACACACAGTTCTCATCTCACACCACAAGAACATGAAAATGTCACCATGGGGCAGACAGGGGTGGCCAGGGACATGTAGCCAGGGCAGCAGCATTCACTCACACAGCCTGAATGAGATAAATAGGCTGTGATTTGTATTTCCATGGGTTTGTGTGCATTCACACAGCTGTACTGAAAGAAGAAGAAAGAGTTATTTATGATGTGTTCTGAAATATGAATTATATCAAAGTCAAAGCTCAGGGTAATTGCTGCTGAAGTAGATCCAAAGGTTGGCATTATGATTAAATAGTGCTGCTGCCTTTACGGGGAAATCTAGTTACAGACAAACAACATGGAGGTCAGCAACAAAATATAATTCAATTCCTAGCTATGCATTAATGAATGTGCTTTAGATTAATTTAAATCCACAAAGAGACTTTGTGTTGCAGAACTATTCATTAGGAAGTTTACCAGATTATTCCTCTGGCAGGGGTGCAGCTTTCTGCACTCCTCCAGGTGAACCCACTTCGCACACAGCACAAGGAATGTGCCAGGTTTCCTTACCAAATCCATCTGCTTTGGTTTTTGATGCTCTCCCTCTGTTGCAGCTGACCTGTGCAATGCCTGTCACTGCTCACCAGGCTCTGAACAGGACACCTGCAGGGAACACCAGCAGGGTGACAGCCTGAGGGATGTTTGAGCTCAGTTTGATTTGGTAGCAATGAGGGAACAGTGAAATGGAACCAAAATACCTGCTGGAGACACCATCCAGGGACCAAGTGATAGCTTTCCACCTTTGCTCTGGGATTGTGGCCTCTCTGCAGGAGAACACAGGTGTCAGTGGGGTTTAAGTGTGTCTTTGAATGTTTTCTGGTTTAATGAGGCTCTTCCCAACCAGTGCTTATGAGAGTGTGTGCTCTTTTATTTTTGAAGTTATTTGGAAACTTTTCTATCTTATAATAGTCTCTGGCCATCTTCCTAAACATGCAAGGAAAAGAGCTGATGTAGCCAAGGACTATCCAGGGGAGGAAAATAAAATGCTTTCAGTGGTCACAAGAGGGGACGAAGTGGGAACGAGTCACACCAGTAGGTTCACGGCCCTGCCAAGGGGTGCTGAGCCCCAGTCCTGCCTCCAGGAATGGTGCCAGAGTGGGAAGGTCTCCTTGACCCACCACCCCTTCTCTGGAGGGAGCTGGGGCTGGGGGGGCTGTGCTGGCAGGACATGAAAGCAGCTCCAACTCTGCCTTGGCTTTGCTGTCCCTGTCATGGTGGTGAAGGAGGGATGGGTGGCCAGGACAGAAGGCCACCCACTTCTTTCCACCTCCTGTGACCTTCATGTGCTTCTTCCCAATGCTGGAGGGATTTATGATGTGCCTTTATGGAGGCAGAAGGCTACACTTGAAATAAAATATAGACCCCTCTGTCCTCACTCAGAGCTTCTGTGGCTTTGGGTTGCAAATCAAACCACGAAGAACACAGAGGGCACAGGGGAAGAGCAGACAGCACCTCCCTGGAGTGAAATATTTGGATATTGACAGCCAGATCAGCTCACCCCCAAAACAGACTGCTCTGAGCTGCTGCTAACAGACACAGGCTGGCAGTGCTCAGCCCAGGGTACCTGCTTGTCCTGTGCAGGGACTTCCAGCAGCCACAGCCACAGCAGCCACCACCCACCCCTGCTTGTGACACTGCTCACTGTCCCCAAAGCACTGCAGGCAAAGCTGTTCCAAGTCCATCGACCTGCTAAGACCAAACACTTGGCCACACGTCCTAAAAACATGGCTGGGTGCATTGCCTCTTCAGTGCACTGCTGCTGCTTGTTCTGTGGGTTTACTTTTTGTTTTTATTTTGTTTGCTTTGTGTTTTCTTAAGCAGAACACATTGTTCTTCTGCCATGGCTTGATATGGTTTGCTGCAGAGAGCTGCCCTAGCCTCGGGTAGCCTCATCCTTCCCAGCCTTCTGCTGCAGGGAGTTTTGCTTTCCTGCAACACCAAGATCTTGTGCCACAGAGGCCAGCAAGTAATAACTCACAAGCCATTTTTGGCTTCTTCTAGCTCACAGTCAGGAGCTTGGGTGGAAAACGTTTACTGGGGACAAGCAGTAGCCATCAAACTTGGACTTTGCCTACCTAGCACTGTGGTAATTTCTCACCCATAAGTTTCACTCATTATTTATGGTAGAAAATCAGCTGCAGTAATTTAGGAAGCTCGGGATGTGGCTTCCTTGACCCTTGTGCATACTTAAACCTCAAGGAGCAGGTGGAGACTCTCCCATCACTCAAAAGGTGATTTCCAGTGACAATAGATTTGGTCCTGGCGTTTCTGGAAGGCTCTCTCTTGGTTGAATATGGGCTATTTTTTTTCCAGGCACCATTCTCACCATCCCTGGGGTCCCTGTGGAGATGCCACAACATGAAAATCCCTGCCCTGGGGTAAAGAAGCAGGTGGACTGGGGCAAGAATCTCCTTCTTGTATGGCAGCTCTGATTTGGAGAACAAGATTCATCGCTGGCATGAAATGGTATAGCTCAAATGAAGTCAGATAATATCTGCTTGAAATGAGATGCTCTAATTTCCAAGCAGCAGGAAAAGCAGCTCAAGTTGCTCAGCTGAAGTCTTTCCTTTTGAGCACTAAGCAAACAGCAGAAAGAGGGTGGTGAAGCCAAATCTGCTTGTGCTGCTCTTGGGGATCATAGCCCTGATCCCACCCTCTGAGATTTAATTCATTTTAATTCAGTCATGACTCCCAACCTCCCTCTTTGTGGGTGCTGTAAATTGTCTGTAAGCTTTACCAGGAGATTTCCTCTCCTGACCTAAATGCCATGGTGGCATTTGAGCTGTGCACCTGTTCCCAGCAGAAGCATTTCACTGCACTTCCGAAACGCTGATTTAATATCCTGGCAGTCCCCGGGACAAGTGTGTGTGCCTGTTATCAGCATGTATCTACTATCGATTACCTAAATATGTTAAAGGGTCAACATGATATTTGTAACCCTGTCCTTTAAAGGGCCTCATGATAGAAGGAAGGACCTGTGTTGACAGTGCTGCATATGCTTGATTCAAACTGAAGTTTGTTAAAAAACTACCATAGTTTTGAAGGACTTTTTAACTAAGAAATAGAAGAAATCTTTAATTAACTCTCAAACCACAGTGAGAGGAAACACCAAGAGTGTGAATGTTTGAAATAAGCAGCACACCATAATAGGTTCAGGAGATAGATGTTTTGGGCTCATGGAGAGTTCTCAAAATCTATGCAATTAATTGAACAGGAATGAAAATAGTGACCCCCAAGGAACAGATGGAGCAGAGGAACCTTGGTTACTTTGCTGTTGCTATAAAATTCCAGCTCAGTTGCTCTTCCCACTCCCACCCCTCTCTGGAGGGCAATCCCCTGGTGTCATCATGTCTCTCTTGGCACAAAGGCCACTGTTACCATCACCTGTCTGGCTGGACGTTTGTGCTCTTGCAGGTTAACCTCTGGAAAATAATTCTCAATGTACACATTACTCTGTATTTGAGAAACCAGGCTTGCAGAGAGGAGGTGCCTATGAAAATCAGTGACACCACCGTGACAGGGACAGCCAGGCAGCCAGGAGCAGCAGCTGGGAGGTAGAGAGGGAAGCAGAGACACTGTCCCATGGAAAACATCAGTTCCAGATGTCTCTCCTGCAACTCAAACATTCCCGAAATGTTGAGTGCTTTCTCTCCATGGGCACTTGGCACCCAGAGGCCTGGGATGAGATGTTCACTGCTGGCAGCCCCAGCCAAACGTTGATTTTCCTGGCGTGCAAAAGTTCCACTGGCAGGTTTGCAGACCGTGGGCTCTGTGTGTGGGTGTTCACTGACCTCTCCTGGCCAGAGCCAGGCACATCGCAGCCGGCTGGGAACCAGCTGCCCCTCAACACCTTCCCGGGGAAAATATTCCAGCTGGGAAGCAGCGACGAGGCACAACTCACAGATAAAAAACAACAAAAGAGGCAGAACCAGCTCTCTGGGGGCACGCAGGAGATCTTCCGTGGTATCTTTAACAAACTAAAAGCATCAGTGATTGTAAGTTATTATTGCAGAAGTAAATCACAGTATAGGGACCTGGAAGCATTCAAAAAATCCATCTCAGTCCTGCAGCCCTTACTGGGGAGAAATTAGGGGTAAAACTGAGGGCTGCAAAATGATGCCTGTGAGGAGAATTGGCAACCTGGGAAATATTAAATAAGTATTAGGAAGAAAGGAGAAAATCCAAGAGGTTATCACATGTGTTTGAGAGGGCATCATTCCCTGAAGGAATCTGGTACATCTCTTAGCTGCACCGTGTAGGACCATCTGTAAAAACCTGCATGAAAAATGGTTGTTATTGTGCAGTTGTAGTACGAATTCAAATAAGCAGCAGCAGTAATTTTCCTGACAAGATAAGCCAAACATCTCCCTATTCTTATGGATTTCTATAAATTCCTCTTATTTATGTAACCATCTCAAAATACCTCATTCAACTGATATTTCTCAGCTGCGTATTTCAACACCTGCACCTCACAGCAGAGTTGAGCTGTTAGCTGGGAACTCACATTTGCTTTCAGGAAGGAGCAGCACTCACCCCTCTGCAGCTCCCTGGCAAAGCAGTGCTCTGGGTCCAAACAGATGCCCATCCCTTTTTCAGTCTGCTTTCTTTTTTTAAAATGTCTTTTTCCTGCTGGAAGACAAGGAGGATTAGCTAAACCTATAGCTTCAATATTATAATTAATTGCTGCTTTTTGTTTCTTTAATATGCCTTCTGCTGCTATGCTAAAAGTGGGTTTTCTTTGTGTGAGAAAGCCTTTGTTTGCCTGGAACAGGCTTTTCCCACCCCTGCATAAATAGCACTTTGAAAAATTGCATCACAAAACCCTCAGCATTGGGATTTTAGAAAAAGAGCCTGAATGGCTGGAAACTTCACATAGCTCTGCAGCTGGGAGAGTGTGGCTTTCATCTGACAGGCTGTTTAAGGATGGTTTGACCTCTCTCTTCCTTTACATGCTGGGAGTTAACTTCTCCTGTAAGTGTCCAGCATAAATTATTTTGATGCAAATTTTCTTGTCAAAACTACAAACAGACATTTGATCAAAGGTCAGCTCTCCTTTGTGTTCTTGTTTGATATAGAAATTTCTATTTCATCTTTGACTGTCATGGTCAGTTAAGGGAACTGTTGCCTGATGGGAAATTACTGATGCATTTCACATCCTCTCTCCAACAAGGCTTTTTTCCCCCTTTCATATCTTATGGGTGTTTTAATTTGAATATGTTTTCATTTTTTAATGGAATAGTTAAATTAGCTTTGAAAAATGTCGTGGTATGACACTGAAAATTGTCTGCTTTTTAAACTGAAGCTCAATTTACTGCCGTTTGATACCCTGGGAGCTGATCAAATAATTACTATTCCCTTACTGCTGGTTTTATTTCATGCTTAACTTGTGGATCTTTTCTTTTTTTTTTTAAATGGGACAGTGACTGAAGAACAGGAATTGCAGCAAAAGGAAAGCTTTTGGAAAATTTTGTATGTATTTCTTGGGGTTCTTTGGCTCTGCTGTATCCAAGAGAGCCTGGGGAGCCTGGAGCTCACTCAGACCTCAGGGAGCACAGTGAAGGGGGGACAGCTCCTGGTCCCATCCTGCCCCAGCACTGGCATCCTGGGCTCCTGAGTGGGAAATCCTGCAGGGAACTGGCCACACCAAGATTGGGGAAGATGCAGAAACTAGCTAGGGAATGATCCCAAAATCACATTTCTACCCATACAGACACTCCTAAGAGATATTTTGTTTTTTTTCTCGAAGCAGTTTCATGGTTTAACCAGGTCTGTCCAGGCTGTTTGCCTTTCCAATCTCCCCCAAGGCCACCTGCCTAACAGTCCCTCTTTCCCCATTAGCTTTGCACCCGAGTCTCACAATGAGATTTAATGTCAGGGCACCTTTGGAAGGCAGGGGAATTTCGTTTTAGAGCTGTGGTTCTTGGGCTAAGTCTCCAGGGATGTAAAAGGATGACTCCTATAAGGCTTTGAGGTGCTGAACCTACGTGATTTGCTTAAAACAGCTCAGGAGATTTCTGCCAAAGCAGGGAATTGAACACAGCTCCTCCTGTGGCCAGCACCCCAATCCTCATTTATCACCCTCCTGCAACTTTTTTGGAGCTCTGCACAGTGTATAAAGTCAAGTCCACATCTAAATCCTCGTAGGATTTACAACCCTGTAGGATTTACTAGCTAGGGAATGATCCCAAAATCACATTTCTACCCATACAGACACTCCTAAGAGATATTTTCTTCTTTTCTTGAAGCAGTTTCATGGTTTAACCAGGCTACACAAGTCTGCCCAGGCTGTTTGCCTTTCCAATCTTCCCCAAGGCCTCTTGCCCACCAGTGCCTCTTTCCCCATTAGCATCCCCATAGCCTTGCACCCGAGTCCCATGATGAGATTTAGCATCATTCACAGTGTGTAAAGTCAAGTCCACATCTAAATCCTTGTAGGATTTACAACCTTGTAGGATTTACAGCAGCAAGCCACTGCTGCAGTATCCCTTTGTATTTCCCTGTGCAAGTGCAGAGATGTCTCTGTGGCTATGGGGCTGACAAACCCTGGTGAGATTTGAGGACCAAAACCCAGGTTGTTATTAATGTTCAGCTGTCCAAACCTAGAGCCATTCTGGGGGGCCTTGCCTGTTGATGAGTTCTGAAACCCATCTCCCTTGGGATTTTTACAGATGTGCACCATGACTTACTCAAGAAAAACACTGGAGCCACAAGCCCATCTAATGGGGTGGGTGGCATAATTAGATACCACTCTCTGGGAAATGTGAGATGCATTTTGGCCTTAAGAGAATGTTGCCTTCTTATGTAAAACTACTTAAGACTTGAAGACCTTGGACTCAGCACAGAGACACTGCTTCCTCCTCCCCACAGGGCTCCAGTCTGAGCTCCCAAAGACCTGAAGTTCTTGCTCTGCTCTGTAGCTTTGCAAACCTCCCCCTTTCCAGAGCATTTCCTGGTGTCTTTTATGGAGCAGGATGTCCAGAGCTGCTGATCCATAACTCACACTGCCAGGTGGTGTCTCCTGGCAGCAAAAAGTCGTAACCAATTTCCCTTTTGCCTTGTGTCTCCTGCTGTTACCTTCAAGCACACAAACCGGTTCCTTTGAGATGGAGATGGATGCGAGGCAGCTTGGATGTGCAGAGCCCTCCTTTGCCAGGGAAGTCTTTGTCCTTCCTCAGTGTCTGGGATTAAGTCACTTCTCATTTATCCAGCAGCAACTTCTGCCAGCGATGTCCCAGCTCTCCTCACAGGTGTCAGTGACACCAGATGGCAGCAGTGGCCTTCGGATCCAGCTCTGGGTGAAGACGTGGCAAATGTTTCTCTGCATCCCAGCTTTTTCGAGGACAGCTTCCCTCTGTACTTTCCTTCAGCTCAATCAGCTCCCTCATGGGCCATCAAAATAAAACTGCACGGAATACCTACATGCTGTAGTTATTTAGTTAGTCAAGGTGACACACAGAGGCCAACTTGGAGAGTCTAGAAAGAGAATTCCTATCTACTGGCATGGTTTAATTAATCATTTTGTGGCTTTGATGCTGCACTGACAAGTGAAAGCAAAGACCAGGATTTTTGAAATCATGGGGATTTTGGGGTGCTTGGTTAAAGGGATTGCTAACTGACCATCTGAGGAGCTCCCAGTGGGGAAGTGAGGATTTGTGGCATCCTGCATCTTTGGCCCTTGGTCTCATGAGGCTTTGGAAGATTCTGGATGGCTCTGGCTTCATCATTTTAGAGCCTCCTGTCCACTGTGCCCTGGCACCAGTTCTGCACTGCCACTCCTGCCTGCCAGGTCCTCATGGGGGTCAGCACTGAAACTGTGGCAAGGACCAAAGCTGGGCCAGGAGGCCACAGGCTGTCTCTTTTGAAGATGCTCTCACCTAACAAACCTCCTTTGCAGGAGTGGAATATGGGGCCCTGAATGCATTTTGTTTATGATGATGACCAAATATTTATTGAAATTTTAAAAAATTATCAATTTACCTGTTAGTCACTCCAGAAATTATTACTCTACTAACTGCAATCAGGAAAAGAGAATACCCAGCTTGGATGATTGATTGTTCTGTGAGTCGGGGCAGAGAGTTTCAGCAAAGAGAAAGGACAGGGCTAAATCCCACTGACTGAGGGAGGACCTTTTAGTGATGGACAAAAATGGAGAAAGCCCAGTAAGTGCCAAGCTTGTTCCTCAGATTTCGGAATGGTACCAAAACCAACTAAAGTGGCACTAAGTAATTCACACTGGCACACTTCAAAACAATTTTAAGCAGCTCAGCAATGAGAATCATTTGGTTCAACAGAGGGGCTGGACTTTTTTAGGTTAAACAAGAGAAATACTGATATAGTCCAGGAATCCTGCTGGGTTTTTTCCTCCTAGATAGTAATTACGGCATTTTAACTTCTCTGCTACTCCCACTGACCTGGTTTGCAAACAGAAACAAACCACTACAGCTTAATTTATGCAGGCCAGTGACCCTGCAAGTAGCAGTACAGGAGGCCTGGGCTCAGTTCTCTTCACCTGTGCCCAGCAGCTTGGAAAAATTCAAATTTTAAGGAAAAACCTCTGGAGTCAGGAAAACCTCAGAAAATCCATTAATCCTGGATTGCAGGCTTAGTTTATCTGTCTCCACCACCTCTGAGCAAACCACTGGACTGGTCTCCAGGTGTGCCCATGGGATGAGCCTGGAGGGGCTAGGAGAGGCTGGGATGGATTCCTCTCAAGGTGCTGTATCAGAGTATGGAAGATAAATCCCCTTCAGACAGGACTGGCAATGTCTCCTACACACTGCTATCTTGAAAACCTGATTTAGCTCACTAGATACCTCTTATCATCTAGAGCAGAGACCTCTTCCAGCACCAGGCAGAGTGGACTGGACCCTTCTCTGCAGTTACCAGCTCTTAAAACAGCTCTATAACCTGAAAACAACTGGTGGCACATGAACAAAACTGTGGCTGTTCACAACTGAAAGAGGAGCTTTGGATACAACAGTGTTGTGGCTTCGCAACTTGGGATGCTGAGAAGGTGCTGCAGCATATTGCCTTGTAATAACATGAAGCAAAAGCTCAGCAGAAAGTCTGTGAACCAGATAAGATTGATTAAACAATTTCTAAGCAACGGGGTTGCACATAAAAATTTTATTAAAACCTCAAGTGCTAAATTTATTTCCTGGGTCTGTCACCGCTATTTTTTTTTCAGTAGTGATAATTACTACATTAGAAATTAAATGAACCTCATATACTACATCTTTCAGACCTCCTAGGAGAGTTGTGAAAGTGATTTAGGGAAGTGAATTTGCTATTGTGCCTAATCAAGTTACAGTAATTGTCACCTATAATTTTAACTTGACTGCTATGTGTTTAATTGGAAGCTTTACCTTTGGTTTTTTTGTAACTGAGCTTCTCTGTGACTATTTTTCTACTTTCCACCCTGTTCCAAAACCCACTGGCAGAAGGCAAATCATTGCATACAGCTGTGCAGTCAACAGCATTGCTGTTTGCAACCACATTGGCTTCCTGATCAACCTGATGTGTTGCAGCATCAGATGATCTTCCTTGTGACACTGGTACCAAGCTGTCTCTCTTCAGAGTCTAATCACAGCTGTGTAGTTATGAATGGCAATAAAGGGTCTTTCTGAGCTGAGGGGCTCCTTAACAGGACTGCAAGTATGGTTCTGACTGGCCTTTGGTTCTGTAGGTGTTTGGTCAGAGGTATATTCCCAGACTTGACCCTGCTTTGTGCTTTGGAGGTGCTGGGTCATGTGCAGCCCCTTTATAACAGCTCATTATTAAGTCCCTTATTCTGACTCCCTCAACCAGACTGAAACTTGTTTCCTCAATGAGCTCTGTGGGGCAGCAGGCCAAAGGGTTTGCAGACCTGCAGGTGGGTCACAAAGTGAGATAATGGAGACAAAGGTGTCCCAGTGCTCCTCAGCAGGACCCCAAGCTGCTGAGTTGGGAGCTGGGCCAAGAGGACGCTCCTGGAGGCTGTTAATGCCTCCACTCAAAGACCTGCAGCAGGTGTATGCACAGGTTTCCTCCTGTGGTTTGAGGTGTGGGCAACTGCTCTGGTCATTCATCCCAAAAACCAGACTGCCTGCTCCTCCTCCCCTCTTCTTGCTAAAGAAATATACCTGTGTACAGACACAGAGATGTGACTGCAATCTGCAACAAGACAAGGTTCTTGTGCACTTAGGGAAGATGGTAATGGCTATGAACATGGTAACTCTAAATCTGAGTCACAATAACAGATGGAAGAATGGGACTGCTTCTGCCCATACTCATTCAACACAGTGGAATTCTTGCCCTCCTGAAGTCCCATAATATATAAAACTTGTTCATTTTCAGCTGGGATCAGGCCCTTCATTTTTAGAGAGTCTTTTATGGAGCGTTAAAGATCCAGAAAGGCTATATTATGTTGGTGCAATTAAAGGAGGTTACTCGAAACTATTTTATCACTGTAACACTCATAGAAATTATTGTGCTTGTGTGGCTTTGTGCTGGCATTCTGGAGCAATGTGTTTGGAATAGCAGTAACCCTGTCCCTGAATAATTCATGTTGTTTGTCAGCCACTTCTTAAGCCTTTCTGCTTAACCACAGAAGATTAGCATTTTTGTTGCTTTTTTTTTAATCAAAGGTTTGGGGTGGGAGGAAGGGAGAGTGTCAGTTTTCTTTTTAACTTACTTTAAACACTTCCCCAGGCTTTCAGTGGGTACCATAACAATTCAAACTGGGATATTTTTGTCTTAGAAGTATTTTAGCTGGCTCTTAGGTGTGCTACATTATACAACTTTCTGGTAAATCATGAATAAGCTGAAAGGCTAGAGAGCTTTTTTTCTAATTTCTCAAGGGTCCTTTTACTACCTAATTTGTTTTCATCCTATGTTATTTACTGACTAACTCTAATCAACATTTCTGGTGTTGTTCCAGTCCACAAGTGTGGGAAGGTTTGGCAGGTAATGTGTGGCAGTGCAGGGATGCTTTGAAAGATCCTGGCCTTGAAATGAATATTGCTGGTTGGAAATTGGACTGCATTCATTACATGCTGCCGTTCTCCTGAGCTTTTTCTTTGATTAAGGATGCTCCACTGCTGTAAAACAGCAAAGCTCTGTTAGGTTCTGAAGTGATTCTGAGCTGCACAGTTGCAGTTCAGAAATACTCAGCCCCAAAATCAACAGAATGGAGGTAAAAGTCAAGGGTCTGGCTCAGAGTAGAGGGGGAAATGCCAGCCTGGGCAAATACAGGGTTGGGGTGTGTTTTCTTTGCTTCCATCTTAGGGTCAAGCAAAATAGTCTTTGGTTTTTTGGTTTTGCCTTTTTTGTTTGTTTGTGTAAATTAAAAGTGAAAAATTGAATTAGTGATGCCATTAAAGCATCTATCCTGTATTCCTCATGGAAAGAGCCCAGCAGAGGTAACCCAGGGGATTTGCCATACCCTGGCTGCTGGGATGAGGCTAGCAGGCAGCCCACTGTCCTGGCCTCTTGTCTGGGAGCTGCTCCTGACCCAGAAGTCACTAAACTGGTGACACATCCCCTTTGTCTGTGGATCTGCACCAGCCCTTTGTGTCTGAGCAAACTAAAATCACTGGCATGCAGCAGCAGCCAAGTCCTGCTGGCAGGAGCGTGTCACTGAAGGGGAGAGTGGGCTGTGGTGCTGACAGGTTTCACAGAGAAATGCTGATACGTGCAGTGGACAGATTTGAGGAAGCAGAGGTTGGAGTGAGATCACTGCTACAAGACACAAATTCCCTGTCTCTGCAAGGCATCTCTGCTCTCCACTGATCTGTGTGCTCCCTTTATTTTCTGTGCTCTTTCTTTCACTCTGAATTTTCATCCGACACAGCAGGTAAGGTCTGGCAGGGGATGAGGTGGCAGAAATCAGGACATGGCCACAGCTGTTGAGTGTGGAGTGCTGTGGTGTGACATTCATACCTTCCTCTGGCACTCAGAGTTGGCCCATCTCCTTTTAGCCATTGCTAATTCTTTTGTTTTCCTCTCTATGCTGTAACATTTAAGAAAGAAAACCGGGATGCTCTTGAAAAACCAAATGGCTTTTGGAAGAGACTCCTGTTTTAAATCCCAAACTTTGCAATTGGAACTCTCCAATCAAGCTAATTTTCCAAAACGCTGACACTGAGTTTCTCCTCCTTCCCTCACTGATACTGTTCCAGCCTCTCCTGGAGCAGCATCCTGCTCTGCCGTGTGTGTTGCCAGGAGCAGTCCCCGGCTCCCTCCCGACCCGGGGCTGGAGTGACAGTCCCGGGGCTGGAGTGACAGTCCCGGCTTTCACACGCTGCGGCGCTGGGCTCGCTGGGGACTTTCTCTGTTCCTGCTCCACTATTAGGTTTCAAACCTCCCTGCTGAGGAGCTGTCCTCAAGTCACATCAGGTAAGCTTAGCTATGCATTGAATTCAGGGAGTGGAACTAATCCCACATTTCAGCTGGAGAGGAGAACAATGGCCCCTGGCTCGAAGGTAAAGGGTTTAATATATTTGCTGAAACAGATGCTTTGCACTTAAGAATGTCTGTTGTATCTAATTCCAGGTCTGTCTCTGTTTAGCTGAATGACAGGCCTATATATTTCATGGAAAGTAGGTACAATACATAATGTATTACATATATGCCCAAATTATGTATATTAGGTTTAATGTGTGTATGCTTTGGTCCATTACTCCTGACATAAAAGCTGCAATGCCAGGATCAATAGTCTGCATATAAATTCAGGAAGACATAGAGGACTACTACCATTAGCACATAGGAGTCCCCTCAACAAGTACATGCTTTTGCTTTCCCAACTGTTGATATTTCAGTCACTGAAAGATTCAAGTTCTGTCCCAAGTTTCATTTCCACTACTCTGTGGAGAAATGTCTGGCTTATAGTAAATTTTCTCCCAGCATTTCCTTTGCCTCCAAGGGACATTTATATTGACTATGACAGAATGAAGTTTGAATTTTTTTAATGATGAAAAGATGAACCTTTCTTCAGATCTGAATTTATAAAATCCTTATTTATAAAGATTTGAATCTTTTAGATGAGTGGCTATGCGGCCTGCTAAAAATGGTACTTAATTGTCTTATTACCAGGTCCCCAAAGTGCAAATGCCATCTTTGGCAAATAGAGGAAAATTTTAATTTCCCCTGATTTGAAATGTAAAAAGAGTGGTGAACAAGAGGGACTGCCCTGAGATCTTGCCTGCACAGTGCATGCTTGAAATGAGAACAGTCTCTGCAAGAAGGAAGTGGCAATAAAATGACTTTCCCTTTTAGCATTTGTACTATTGCTACTATAAGTAAAAAGAACAAAACTCCGAGTTTTTCATGCCTATGACACGCAAGCATGACAAATCTGAAAATGAGTTAAGGCATTTTTTTCCTTTTTCCCTGCCCTGCAGTTCCCGGGCCCTTCATGTGGCTGACAAGGTTTCCCTTACTGCTTGTTTGGAGCAGCAGGAGAGAAAGGTCATTTCCCAGCAGTGGGAGGAGCACTTCCCAAGCCAGGTGTGGGCAGGGAAGGCTGAGCCTGCTGAGGAGTTGCTGCAGTGGCCTGAAGATTTCACAAGGAGCCCATGGGAACACAGGGCCCTTGCTGGCCCAGCCAGACCAGTTTGGTTCACTGGCTGATCAGCAGGTGTTGTTCTGGAGGCACAATCAAGCTTTAATGAAAGTGCAGAGGTAGCAGTGATGGATCCTCCAGGCTGGGTGCTTTCCTGATCCCTAGTGTGACTGTCTCGGATTTCCTATGGGAATTGCATGTCCTGTGCTTGCCTGGCATGTGACATCCTGAATTTCAATTCCAATGTGGCCTTCAGTGTTTGCTCTTAAACTTGTGCAGCAGACGAAAATAATTAAGTTTCAATATAAATGGATGTTACAGCAGCATAATACAGATATCTATATATGAAATTCTACTTTTATTTATCTCAGTTTATCAAAACACCCTAGGGATGTTCAGTAGTCAAGGCAGTGGTATGCGGTGTAATTTTTAAAATGAAACCTTGGACAGCCTTCCCCTTGCCACCCAACAGCAAAAAGTGAATGCTCTGCCAGGTCTAAGTATAATATAAACCATTCCATCTTAACTATTTTTATTTGGAAAGCTCTTCTTTATTCTACTTAGGTTAACGAGCAGGCATGTTGTCTCAGCACAGTCAAATCCCACAGCTTATTACCATAAAATACATAAACTCAGAGCATATGAAAGTGGATATCCAAGAGGATATGAAAGTGGGCTGCCCAGAGAGAGTTCAAGGCCTCCTGTGTGTGGAACACAGTTCCAGGCTTTAAAGCTGTGCCGTGTCAGGACTTTCAAAAGGCAGTTTTCCAAATGGCCTTTTAAACTGGCAATTATCTCCCACAGATCATTAAGACAGACTTGTACAGGAGACATGAAAACACTGAGAAGAATTCAGTTTGGAAGGGCTCCTCTGCTTCACAGCTGGAGTGGCAGGATGTGTGGGGAAGTGCAGCCAGGTACACTGTGACAAGCCCAGGGACCCAAGAGCAGCTGAGTCACTGAGGCTTTAGGAGCCTGAAATGGGTGGCATTATCTGTATCCCAGCTGGCATCACCACAGCCCTGCTGCTGCTGGAGTCTCCCTGGGTCAGGCTAAAGCTGAGTGACTGCAGTCAAAGAATGAGTGAACAAAACTTGTGTGACCTTATTTGTGGGTGGTGAGGGTCAAACGATGGAAAACCCCATTATCCATCTTCCTGCTTTAGATTTCAGAATCAGTCATCTTCCTTTTTGTATATTCTAATGCAGTATTTGCACATAATTTCTAGGAATCCAGCCATTGTCTGACTTCCAGTTATCTTATTCATTCTGGACCTCAGCTCAGTGTCCCTCCATTCAATAATAAAGATGCTGACCAGAAGAAGAAAGTGAAAATTGCCAATAAACAGAAATATGTAAACTGAAGTTTTACAGTCAAATATTCCAAATTTAATATAATCATAGTCCATAGAATACAAATTATGTAATTGAATTTGGATGGGGCAAGTAAATAAGGGAAGCTATTGGGGTATCTGTAATACACCAATTATTTCATTATTTTTAACAAATAAACTAATGCCCTGTATTAAAATTATTACCTTCTCTAGGATGTTAAGATTGTTTCTGGTTGTTATCTTTCTGCATTCTGAGTAACACCACACTGCCCCATCTTTTCAGATAGTACTGACTCAAACGCAGCCATTAAAATTTGAAGGTCTGAAATGTTTGTTTTTAAGCTACAGGACTTCTGAGATATAAAAAGAACACCAGTGTATTAAGCTTCCAGTTTTCTTTAGGCTGAAAGGATGAAGGGGAATGCTACGTTCCTTCCTATTGCAGCTCTGGGGAATGTATGTTTTATATTCAAATTATTCAAAATGAAAAAAAAAAAAGGTTACTGAAGAGAGGAAGGACTCAAAAACACACCAGCTCTGAGTGATGACTTCAGAATAGCCCAGGGGTACAGGATGGTGTTGAGTACTTCAAGTTTACTTTCTGCTAAAACATCCCTCTGGCTTTACTGGCTCCCACAATTGAGGAAGAAAACTAGTTTGCTCTTGCCATTCTTGGCTTGTTGCAGGCAGAAATGGCACTTCATTTTTGCTCTCACCATCTCTATCCATCTGTGCCCTTTGGGAAGTGGCTGCACCTTTCCCACAGTTGAATCACATTCTGACCACAGCGAGATCAGTTTGCATCTACAGCAGTGCAATCAAGTCCCAGCTCTTTGTCACTGGTCAGGCCACCAGTGACAGATTTCTGTGGGGGCTGCTATGGGTTTGTCCATGCCAGATATAGAATTTCAGTAACACGCAGGCAGAAGCAAAAATGGATGGAGAAAAGAAGGGGCAGCAAGATGTCATTGCTCTTCTCTGTTCTTACCTCTTCCAACATTGCAAAGGTCTGTTTGATCTGGGGTGTCTGGAAGTAGAGAAGACATAGCCAGGAGGGCTTGGAGATGAGATTGAACCACTTGTTCCAATCCTGGAGACAAGGACAGCAACACACCTTTTCCTGCTCTGGATGGGACATTATTTGACATCTGTGTGTCAGGTTTGTTTTACAGAGTGAGCAGGAAGCCCAGGGGATATGGGTCATGTTTGCTGGCAAGAGGGATTTTGGAGATTCCAGATCTGGCATGCAGTGTTTGTTCCAAAGAGCTGGGAGCTGGTTATTTTTTAAGTGGTGCTTTTAAACACCAGTTTTAGGAACAAGAAATGAGAAGCACACAGATATACATGAAACACCAACAGAAATACTTTACTTGCAAAGAGGCTGGAGGTGATTCAGTCTCAGAGGATGCTCTGGTAGTGCCACATTCTCTGCTGGCAACCTGAGCTCTGATGCTCACCTGTAACACAGCCATGAGAAGCCCAAGGGTCCTGGTGTCTTAAGGAAGGATCACTGTAAAACTGATGATAAGAGACTTGACAAGCTGAAACAGGGCTGTGTTTTCTCACAAAAGATGGCTTTGGGTTATACCTGCTGAAAAATGAGGTTTTCAGGGGGACAAGACTGACTCAGTCTCTTCCTCCTGCTCCCTGTGTTGCACAGAGCACAGAGATCCAGCTGAGTACCCAGTTCTTGTCCCGGTGCAGGTACCCCAGGCTTCTCTTTGAGTCTCCTGGTAATCACACACTACTCCTGCCAAACTTTATTTTGACAGTGGAAGGATGGCCATTTTGTTCTGCAGTGACTGCTCCAGGATACATCACTGACACGTCACCTAAATGGCACCAGCCACCCCGGCCTGCAGTAGCTGCTGGGACTTGCTGACCACAGCAGAGCCTGTCATTCTGAGATTAAGGAGGGATTAGCTCTGCCATTTCAGTCAGCCTTAAGAGAAAGGTTAAAGACTTTGGGAGCAGGAAGTACGTGTGTGCGCGCACATGTGTCTTCCAAAACAACAGATGGTTCCAATAAAGCTGCTCCTGCTGCTCGGAAGTGGCACTTCTCGACATCAGCAGAGCCATATCTCATCAGGGCTCTTGTTTCTACCAGCCTGGCTCAGCACGGCCGAGCCCACTGTCCGGCATGGGGTAATCAGGGAAGCGCTCCGAGATCAGCCCCATTAATTGCCCCCTGCCAGCCTGCCCTGCCTCCTGATGTGCTCAGTGTGGCGGGATCGATCGCCTTTGAAGGGCAACTTTCCCTCATGATCCGCAATTCCCCCTGCTTAAACTCCAGCCAGAACTGTCTTTTCACAGGTTCTGTGAGAAATGTGTGATTTCTTGGAACCGCTAAACAAAAACCTCTCTGCTCCAATCAATGGATCGATGAATTAAATTATTGTGCGACTAAATTAATGTGCCCCTTGGTGACAGAATCGCAGAAAATGAGCAGTGTTTTATGCATTAAAGACAACCCAGTAAAAGATTGTTTTTCAAGGTTAGATTGTTCCACGGTGAATATCAAGATTTTTCCAATTAAAATATGAGGGGTTTTTGGAGCTGCATCAGCTCTATTGTTTCTCACAGTGTCACAGTGCAAATTAACAGGTACAAATAACTGAAGAACTGTAAATAGTAATTGAGACATATTTGGGAGTTAGCAAATAATATTTTTTTTTTTACTAGTTTTACTAGTTTGTATTTAAATTTTATAGGTAAGCAATTTTGCTGGAAATCACTGTGGGGTTATTTTGGTGGCATTTTTGCTTGCTTATTTAAACTCAAGAGTCATGAAAAAAAGCCACCATTCATAATGTTGTCATGAAAAACTAAAGAGCTTCTGCAGCCCTTGGTTTTCTCTTTTCAGGCTATATGGCACATGTGGGGATAGGCTCTGCCTTCCTTTCACGATGCCCTCTTATCAGTGAAAAGAACAGAGAAAAGGGCAAAGAAAAAAAAGAAAACAGGATGCAGTGAGCTCTTCCTACAGCTATAAAGTAAACATGATATCCAAAATGAAAATGGGAATATTCATTTGGATTAAAATTCATTCCCTTTTAAAGCTGCAACCCTGGTTAACATTTTCTTTGAATTTTGGTCCAGTGGCATTTCTTATCTTCATTTTGCTGATGGGAAAAAACATGGGAAGTTTCCTACACACCTAATAAAGTGTAGCAAGAGCTGCATGCTCCAAAAGTGCTCTGTGCACCTTCTCTTGTGCAGCAGGAGCACTGGGACAGGTTCCTTCCAACCATTTAATAGATATGATGAATGAATTTCATAGATATGATGCCTATGTTGAAGGCAACCAGGTGAACCAGTTTTTTAATTAACTTGTTCTGCAGGTGCAATGACAAAGAGAAACCTTTTCAATAACATCATTGTTTGCTCCAACTCTTTTTATGGATATCTTCTAAATTCTCAGATATCTGAAAAAGTTTGTATTTTGTCCACTTTCTCCTGAAACTTTTTCCTTTTCCTCTTTTCTTTCTTGAGCTCATGACAAAGACATTTTTATTCTGAAGGCAAGAATCCCTGAACACACAGTGCCAATTGTGAGTTTATAAGGAGTCCAAGCTCTCTAATCACTTATAAAAGACAGACATAGACGGTGTGTTCCTTATCAGTTGACATAATTTCATTTTTGTTTTGAACCTTTGGAATATCAAATCAGAAAATTTCACCACCAAGTGTATATGTTTTCAAGCTCTATCTCCAGGAATGATAAATTAGGTGTGAAGTTAAAGCACAAGTGAAAGTATACTGGTCCCTCAATAACAAAGACTTTGAATTCTTGCAAAATCCTAAAATAATGCTGAG
>VXBB01002556.1:137921-151719 GCA_013399915.1 Illadopsis cleaveri
GAGGGTCCTGGTGAAGGGTATCAGGGCCTGTGTGTTGAGAGGTGTCTGGGGAGGAGTGGCGATGAGGGGGTTCGGGCCTCTGTTGGGGGGAAGCACCGCATGAGGGGCTCGGGGTGCGCAGGCTGGGAGGGGTCCCTGGGAGGGGCAGCGGTGTTCGGGTGTGGGAGGTGATGGGGTGAGGGAAGAGGGCGCCCGAGCGGGGGCTGTGTGCGAGACGAGGTGTGCGAGGCAGTGTGCTGTGTTAGGGTGGAAGGAGGCTGTCCCATGAGGGACCCCCCTGCTGTGTGAGGGGGGCGCAGCCGGGAGAGGGGAGTGGGGTTGATGAAAGGCTTCTGTGAAAATGGGTGTGCTCTGTCTCCTCTTTGTGTTGCCCGAATTTCGTTGGAAGCACTCTGTTGTAGTCAGCAGCTTTGCACCTGATTTGCAGCTCTTGCCACCTAATGTTTTCCTTTTGAGCTCTCCTTTGTTGTTGTTGTTGCGTAAAACTTTTCGTGCTATTACGAAACAGATTTTTGTGCTTGAGCTATTGCTCAATTTTCACTTTAGGATTTACTTCATTAGGCTTATCACATGTTATTTAGCAGCGTATGCTCTACTAAAATATGCTTCCACGGTGATGTATGAGCTCCTTCACACCTGAGAAATTTCAAATTATAATTCAGTTTTATTTGTAGAGAAAACATGTAACTGTATCTACAAATTTATGTGAGTTTAAGTTTGTTTCCCAGCAGACTTATTTGTAGAGCTGTTTCTTCATGAGCTCCAACCATTACTTGTGTAAGGCAGGAGCCAGTTCCTGTTTCATTGTGAAGTTAAATATTTACATACAGACCTGTGTAATAGCAGGGTACGTTGGGGACTTACTTTATTCCTCTGTGTCCCCTGTCATTTTAAAGATCAATAAATCTTGTGTTTCTTGACTTGATTTCCCCTTCCCCAGTTGTGTGAAGTATTTGCATTGTTTTCTTTAATGGGTATAAACTTTATAGTTTATAGAGGTATAAACTTTATAGTTGAATGGTAACTGACATGTACATTGTGAAAAGGAAAAAAAAAGTATTGAGGTATCTTTATATATTTACTCACCCTTGACAGTGTTTGGCTTTCTGTTGTAGATGATGATGCTGAGGAAATATCAATTTGTGCTGATTCTTGTGTGTGGGTTTTTTGGCATGTGTATGAATTTCTTTGGAGGCTTTTTTTTTTGGTGGTTGTTGGTTGTTTTCCATTAAAGTTTCAATTTTGCTTTGTAGAACCAAGTCAGTTTTCACAAACACTGAACGGAATTCCTCCCTCAAACCCAGTCATCAGTGGAATGGACCCCTTCCATGCCTGTAGTATTCTCCAACAGTTGAAGACCATGTATGATGAAGGACAGCTGACAGATATTGTGGTGGAAGTAGATCATGGGAAAACATTCTCCTGTCATAGGAATGTTCTTGCTGCAATCAGTCCTTATTTCAGGTACAGCCATCCATTGTTCTAGTGGTGATCAAAGCAGATAGACTGTTAGTATAGGTATGATTTTTAAAATTTTCCTTTAATGAGCATAAGTTCTGTGTATTTGTAGATAATACAGTGCACCTAGCAAGTAAAGATTATTGTTCTCTTAAGGTCAGTGAATTACCAGTGTCTGTTTCTCAAAGGAAAGTTTCATTGGAGAAAATGTCACACAATTTTAAACCAAGCAAAACTGCCTCTGGTACCAAGGGTATCAGAGATACAGTAAGGGCATGTTGAAACTACTTGTTTTCTTTCCAAGTTCCATATTTTAGCATACTGGAGTATGCATATGAAGTCGTTTGTTGAAAGCTGAATGTAAAGGCTTAGATATGTCAAGAGCTTTGCTTGTAAACTCAGTGAATTTTAACATGGGGTTAGTGAGATAATTGAGCAAGAAGTTCCAGTTATGTTTCAGTAAGTGTAGAAATGATCTTAAATTAAGGTACCCTAACAGGAAAGTGTAACACCTGTGATAAGTGTTTGTGCTGATGGAGGGGCAGACACAATATATTTAATTTCATGCCTGTAGTTAAAGGTAACTGCAGACAAACCACTGGCTATCTTTGTTTGCAGATCGATGTTCACGAGCGGCCTTACCGAGAGCACCCAGAAGGAAGTTCGGATCGTTGGTGTGGAAGCAGAGTCGATGCATTTAGTGTTGAACTATGCATATACCTCCAGAGTAGTGCTGACAGAGGCCAACGTTCAAGCTTTGTTCACTGCAGCCAGTATCTTCCAGATCCCTTCCATACAAGACCAGTGTGCTAAATACATGATCAGTCATTTGGACCCACAGAACTCCATTGGGGTGTTCATCTTTGCTGATCACTACGGTCATCAGGAACTCAAAGACAGGTCGCAAGACTACATTCGCAAGAAGTTTCTGAGTGTCACCAAAGAGCAAGAGTTTCTTCAGTTGAGAAAAGACCAACTGATAAGTATCCTCAACAGTGATGATTTAAATGTAGATAAAGAAGAACATGTTTATGAGAGCATTGTAAGGTGGTTTGAGCACGAACAAAATAAGAGAGAAGTGCACCTTCCAGAAATATTTGCCAAATGCATCCGTATGCCTCTGTTGGATGAGACATTTTTAGAGAAAATCCCTCCCGTGTTTGCACAGGCGATGGCCAAAAGCTGTGTACAAAAGGGACAACCCAGTGCCAATGGCTACACACAACGGCTTGGAATGACCGCTTCCGAAATGATCATATGCTTTGATGCTGCCCACAAACACTCAGGAAAGAAGCAAACAGTGCCTTGTTTAGATTCGGTCACAGGGAGAGTGTTCAAACTATGCAAGCCACCAAATGACTTGAGGGAGGTGGGAATTCTGGTGTCTCCTGATAACGACATTTACATTGCGGGCGGTTACCGGCCCAGCAGCAGCGAGGTCTCCATCGACCACCGAGCCGAGAGTGACTTTTGGATGTACGATCACTCTGGCAACAGGTGGATTCCCAAGGCTCCTTTGCTGCGGGCCAGGATAGGCTGCAAGCTGGTTCACTGCTGTGGGAAGCTGTACGCCATCGGGGGCAGAGTTTATGAAGGAGATGGGCGGAACTCCCTCAAGTCTGTGGAGTGCTATGACAGCCGGGAGAACTGCTGGACAGCTGTGTGCCCCATGCCAGTAGCAATGGAGTTCCATAGTGCTGTGGAGTATAAGGATAACATCTATGTTTTACAGGGTAAGGTGGCTTGACTGCCTCTGTGGTGTTTTATTGGAAGTGGGGGTTGTTGATTCTGACTGTCTGTGTTTACTTAAGCAATTTGGAAAAACCCCTTGGGCATGGGGGGGAACGTGGGGTGTGGGGGAACTAGGAAGAGTAGCGTTGCTGCTTGAATTCTCATGCCCTGAGAATGTGTCACTAAGTTGTAGTACAGAGTTATTGCACAGATGGCGTTTTTGGTGGTATTCTGAATCAACAAACAGTATTAAACTTAACTCTGAAAATTTTTTCTTAAATCTTTACCTGGGTGAAATGCACCAATGCTGAAGAAAAGATACTGTCCTATGAAAAAGCACTTTGCATTTTACTTGGCTGAAGCTGAGAATTCCTGGTGCCTTTATTCTTGGTGACTTGTAAAAGTCGATTAAGGACTTCTAAGTCTTCATTTCCTGCCCTACCCTGCTTTCTGAAGTGATCTTAGAAACTAGGAAGAGATAAAGCGTCTCTCTTAGTTAACTCTGTTTCTTTGGTCAGTAATTACAGTCTGCCTTTACATTCAGTGAACACTGCAAAGTGCTGAGGCTGATCTGGGGCTGTGGTTAGAGGCCCACGGAGTGGAAGGAAGGGAGGAGGGGGATTGTCCAAGTTTTGTTTTGCTGAGGGCCACCTCTGTAAACACCTGCACAAGCTGGGGTCTCAGGTGCACACCAGCACCTTCTTGGGTCGCTTCCATGCAGAGCTGGACCACGGGAAAGAAACAGGATAGAGAATCCTGTAGGATCCTTGTTATTTACCAGAAGAAGTTAACATTGTTTCTTGATTTTGCATTCGTGATCTTCCATGTGACTTGCAGTTTTCTTCTTCTGTGGTTTCTGTATGGTGTTTGACTCTTGTTGGTTGTGGCTTTAAAGAGTTCTGTTATGCTAAAAAGTTCTCTAAATTTCTCTCTCTCTCGGGTCAGATGTCTGCTTTAGGTGGCTAGAAAAGAATGCTGAAGAATAGTGAACTTAGTATTAGTTCTTTTAATGTTTCTTAGAACTGATAAAAGGTGGATGATATTATTATAACCTATAGAATAAGAGTGCACCTTGTTAACAAATTTTAGGTGCACCGATGCTGTGCAGTGAGTGAGAACTGACTGCTCATGTAAATAAGCTACTTCCTGTGCTAACCAGCAAATTCTAAAGAGTAGTGTTATGAGTGGCTAGCAAAAACCTTGATTGAGTTGTGCTGTAGTACAAAGAGGTTTAGCTTTTAGTAATTTTTCTATGAAAAACTCAGAAGTAGTCAGTAAGAATTGATGAGAGTGTGAAAATGCCTATGGAATACAAATGTCAGTCACAGGAAATTGCACTGTGGAACAGAACTGAATAATCGAAATTAGTATTATCTGTAAGACTTTATCTCTTAAACTCTGTTTCACCAATTCTACTGTCTCATTTCTGTATTCTTTATTATACTTGAGGTGCTTGGTCACACAACAGCTTGGTTAAAATTCTTAGGATAGCCACATGAAATCATACATGATTTGAACTATGCTAGTATTTGGCAGATTTTAGGTCTTTCTCCCACTGGACTTTACAAAAGTCAAGGTGGTCTTTATCCATGTTATTTTCATGAAATGTACAGAGCATGAGTTTTCGGTCATGTGAAGTTGCTTTATCTGCAGTCTGTAGCTGCTGCTCTGTGCACTGAGCACCAGAGGTGTTTTATAACCTAACCACAAACCTCACTGTGAATCAGTAGCTTCATGCAGGTTTTCACCTGGCCTCTTTTTAAGCAAATCAGCCTAAACGTGTAACCCAGCCATCAGTAGCTTCAAAATCTGTGTGCAGTATCAGACAGAATGCAGGGTTTGAAAGCTGCTAAACCTGAACAAATGATTGTGAGACTCTGTATCTGCAGATGACACATTGTGAACATGTTAAAGAGTGAAACAAATGTACTTCAGATATTTCAAGACTGGAATCCTGAAAGATTTTGTCACAAATTAATAAGCATGGTTTAGAAGTAGTAAAGGATACCTAGAAACTGTGTAAGATGTGTTTCTGCTTCAAATTCTCTCTGCTTCAGCTGAAACAGAAACTCCGAGTAGGTTTTAGTCATGCTGTTAATATTTTTGTAAAAATTAATTTTTTTAAAATTTTTTGACTAAAAAGAAAGCAGTTGATGGTGCTGGGATGTTTGTTCTGGGACCCAGACTCTAGAAAACTTAGAGCCTTTCTGTCTGTGGAAGAACACACCTGGGAGCACAATTGCCGCGGATCTGTTGGCCTGGAAACAAAGCCTGAGTTACATTTTATTTTTCCTCTGTGCTTTCAGGGGAGTTTTTCCTTTGCTACGATCCTCAGAAGGATTACTGGGGCTTTCTGACCCCCATGACTGTGCCTAGAATCCAAGGCTTGGCGACGGTGTACAACGACTCCATCTACTACATCGCCGGCACCTGCGGGAACCATCAGCGCATGTTCACCGTCGAGGCCTACGACATCGAGCAGAACAAGTGGACTCGAAAAAAAGACTTCCCCTGTGACCAGTCCATCAACCCCTACATAAAACTTGTCCTCCTCAAAAACAAACTCCATCTCTTTGTCAGAGCTACTCAAGTCACTGTTGAGGAACACGTTTTCAGAACCAGCAGGAAGAATTCGCTCTACCAGTACGATGAGGTCGCTGACCAGTGGCAGAAAGTCTACGAGACTCCAGACAGGCTCTGGGATTTAGGCCGGCATTTTGAATGTGTTGTTGCTAAATTGTATCCTCAGTGTCTTCAGAAAGTTATTTAAAGTCTTTTTTTTTTTTTTCTCTCTCTTTTTTTTTTTTTTTTAATTTCTCAGTAACAGGCCTTAGTGATTTCAGTGGTAATTTGATGCTAGAGAAAACATGTCTTAAAAGAAAAACAAAGAAATTCTGTCAGTATTTATTGTAAGATGAAAACAGACAGTTTTTTTTGTATATGGGGATGGGTGCTCTTTAAGGTTGCAGTCCTGGGAGGGAATTGTTCATTCAGTTTCACATTTACTGATATTTTCCTGGGAAATGAGAAGGAGGTTACAAAGTGCAATTATCAGCATTTTTTTTCTGGTAAACACTTAATCATGTCATACTAAAGGGTTTTTTTGTGGTAAAAGCAAATTAAGTGGAAGAGCCAGGATAACTATGCACTACAGTGAAAGAAAATCTAGCATTAATAGTTAAGGATGTCCAAGATGTGTTGAAGTGACTTTTCTTCTTTTTCTCTTTTTTTTTTTAATACGGGTAAAATTTGAGGCAATATCCCTAAGTTTTTTTTCTTTTTTTTTTTTTTTTTTTTTGATTTAGATTGAAAATACATAGAAAGGAATGGTAGATCTTGATTCATAATGATGTCTTCTTTTTGTACTGTTTTTGGAGTCTGCTAAGATGTCTGTGATGTTGTTTGTGCACTGCAATTTGGGAGAAACACTCAAGTCAGGATTGGATTGTGGAGTACCTTTGCCCCGGATGGAGGCCTGTTCATATTGTTGTACCAGTTCCTGTCTGTGGATTTTTGTTGAGATTGAGCTTAATGATAAGTGGGGAAAAAACCCCAACACTTGTTTTTTGCCACATAGGTGTAGTGCTGTAAAAACTTTTTTTTTTAACACTGATTAAAACCTTTTTTTTCACCCCGTAAAGGGCTTTAACCCAAAAGTTGATGGTGCTAGTACATTTTTAATACTTGTTTGTCTGAACTGGGCCAGCCTCCTGCTACTGTTCTAGACAGCCTGTTGTTTTCCATGGAGTGTGTGTCTGTGTTCAGGCCCTGTCCTGTCATCAGATTGTCTTTTCTAACATAACATTTTTACTGCAGTGTTGTTCTTGCACAGAATGGTGACAGGATATGGCCTTAATAATACTGATTCTCTTTTATTTTTTCCTCTTTGTGTGGAGTGTTCATTCTGTCTCCACTACAGTACAGTGCTATGTGCAGAGTTGGCATGTGCTCTGGTGATTTGGAAAAGTGTGGTTTAACTTTGCAAATTGTTTTTCTTTTCTCTTTGCAGTCAAGGCCCCAACTATCTTCTGTTTCCTTCTGGTCTATAATGTGAAAAATTGCACTACTGAGCTGTCAGCATTATCCAGTGTATTAAAGCAAAATTGACAATAAGCATCCATGGCTTAAATAATCTTAGGGGAAATACAGAATAAGGAATATATTGCAACACTTTTCTTTATGTATTTAACATTTAACTTATTTTTAAGAAGTAAGTAAGGTCAAGGTTCAGCCTCTACTTCAGTAGTGAAAATTGGATTTAAAAGGGAAAAGAGGACTCCTAAAACTTGCATCAGCTGTAATTTACCAGGTTTCTTACAGCTCTGCTTTTTGCAGAGCTTTCAGTTATCTTACTCTTTCCTGTTTTTTCCTGTTGACCTAAGTAAACCAGTTAACTTGACATGGCACTGGCCATCACTGGCTGAAAGTGCTTACCATTATCTGGCTTAACAGCTGGTATTTCAGTCAGCCAAATATTTAGCTTATTGTTTATCCCCCTGGCGTGGCTGAGGATTTGGATAATGTTTGTTTACTATGTGGTCTTCCTGTTCCCAAATGGAATCTTCCTAATACATGAAAATACTTGCCTGGTTCTATTTATTAATTCTTGCACAAAATGTTTGAGAGGCAAAAAACAAAAAAAAACAAAACTGTGAAATGAAAAGCAAAATAAAAATGCCTCTTTGCATTACATACCTCATCTTCCAGAGATTCACCAAACTCTTCTTCCAACGTCAGCACCTGCATTTTGGTTTTTTTTTTCCTGAATTTGGCAATTCTCGCTAAGACTGCATTTTCCACCAGTGTTGAGGTGTATTGTTTCTTTGTTTAGCTTTCTTCTGGATAGTTTGATCTATGTGCATAGCCAAGAATAAGGGGTTTTCTGAAAAGTACAACTAATTTAATTTTTGACTAATGATCCTTAGTCCTTGGCTAGCTCTCTTTGCGCTGTTGTAGGCCTCTAGCTGCAAGCTTTCTGAAGCACCCTCCCTAACAGTGTGGCATTTGTGTGTGAGACCATTTTTTTTTTTTTTCAAAGTGTTTTGTAACTTTTTTCTTGTTTTTTTGTTTTTTTTTCTTTTTTTTTTTTTTTGAGCTTGGTTGAATATTTACAAGATTTCTTGCTGCTTTTTGACAATCTATATTTATTTAGTAGAACAAATTTCAATATATTACTTGAAACTATGAAATAGAATTGAGTTAGCAGTTGACTGGTCATGTGATGTATAGAAGTACAATATGCTGTGGTTAATTCTGCAGTAGGTTTGTTAATTTTGTTTATCTGCACTAAAGTACGAAGATCTCCATTCTGTTTAACCATTCAAACTGAGGGTGTGATCCAAGTCTGTCGTGTGTTTGAAAGCTAAATCCTGGAACTTGCTGTGGGAGTAGAATATACTAAATCTTTTGCATGAGGAGTTTGTTGAGACAGTAATGTAGCTGTGACATTTTGCCAGTTCTTAAATGCTTCTACGTTACGCTGAAAGTCAGATTCCTGGTAAAGTTTTGCTTTAGAGTCAGGCTTAAGTAAACTTGCACAGCACAAAAAAAAAAAAGAAATAATTGCACCAAAGGTACTGATAATATTTGAACAGTAATCTGTACATTTTGCTCATTTGGAATTGTTTTTGCATTCGTTTATTTCCCTTCATGAAATGACTTTCTAGTGTTGTAAGAACTTAGGTGAGTGTAAATCTCTTCCAAAATTATTAGTTACTTTAGAAGGGAAGATTTTGTAATTTCCACTTGCTTCCATCAGTGAAATTTAGAATAACTCCAAGCAGTTTTGGTGCACCAGACATGCAGTGTGTGTATGTTCTACAAGAGATCCAAGAGCTCCCTGTTCGTGAGGCTGTTGAGAAGTGGCATCCAACATTCAGTGCTCAGGTATGTTAGTAAGAAGTACTGTAGTCCTATGAGGGCAAATGTGTGGATTTTTAAACATTTTGCCATAATTGCACAATTTTGCATTTTTACTTAATGTCATGTTATGTTTCTTAAAATAAACCTATTGTTGAAATACAGTGGAGTTCAACTGTTTTTGTGACAAATCTGTGTGCATTTTAGTAAATTTCTGAAAATTAATCTGATGTATTTTTGATGTTTGTTCGGTTCTTTTATTTCTGCACTTGTGCCTCACCTGTGTGTGATGTCATTTTTTATTTGTAAGGTGGAAGGTTCTTTGTTCTTTTGTCTCATTCCTTGTGGCTGTTCAGGTGTAACTTCTCTTTTGTTTACACTCAGGTGACATGGTCTTTCCTTTCCCCTTCTCCTTGCCTTTGTCTGCAGCTGGCATCCCAGCAGGAGTGTCGAGTGGGGCTTTCCAACCTGAGAACATTGTATATTGGAAAATCCCAACCCCTTTAACACTGAATTTCCCAGCACCCTTGCTGCAGAGCTGAGAACTAGAGGCCCCTGGCTTTTAACGCAGAGCTCCAACATTATTTGTGGTTTCTGCTGCAGTGATGGTGCTTAGCAGAACTGCTTGTACATGATACTGGTTGTTTGAGAACCTTTGTTCCCTTCCAGAGACACTGGTGAGCAGTGGAGATGCCAAGTCTTGGCAGTGTAGGAAAGGACCATGGAATTGTCTTGTTTGGGCAGTGCTGGGGCTGTCAGGGTCTGCAGGCAGTGTCTGTGTGCAGTCTCAGGACTCTGAGCGTGCTGTGACTGCAGAGCAGTGCTGGGGTGGCTCCTGTGGCTGGGATCTTGGTGTGGAGGGCTGCTCTGGTTGGGAAAGACAGACCAGGAAGGCACTGTGGATCTGGTGGCAACATTTGGAATGTATCAAAGTCTGTCTTGGGGTGGATGATGAGTGAGTCTGGACTCATGGGGCAGTCTGGTAAGGGTGATCTGCTGTGGGTGTTTGCTTCAGGCCACCTGAGCACGGGAGGATGAGCCTTTCTCCAGGCAGCCTTTTCAGAGATCTTGGAACAATCCCATAGGAACAGGCCCTGCAGGGAACAGGCTCCAAGAGAGCTGGCTGATATGAAAGGATCACTTCCTTCAGGGTCTACAATGATGAACCTGATGAAAAAGAAATTGGGTAAAAGGGGCAAGACACGTGTATGAATAAAAAAGGAATTCAGTTCCTGCATAAGCAGGAAATACGCAGGAGATGGAAGCAGGGTCAGAACAAGAGAAGGACTGGAGTGTTTCAACCTTACTCTTTGATTCCTTAATTTCTCTTCTGCTCTTGTGGCAAAGAACAGATACATGGATTGTCCCCCAGTGCCCCAAGTTCCTGTGGAGCTCTTGTGCAATCCTTTCCATGCTGCATTGTGTTACAATGCCAATGCTTTAACAGAAGAGGATGAGATCACTTTGCAGGGTCAGGTTAACCTGCTCAGGTGCAAGGAGGGTGAGCAGCTAACTGAGGGAGCTGGGGAGCCACAGATTTGCAAATGATTATACTCTTTTAAGTGTCAGTAAGGATTTTCCTTCTTTGGATACTGAAGTAAATTCCAATGTATTTTTTTGAAGAGAGAAGTAGCTGAGCCCTTGAGAGATTCTTTCAGTCTGCAGGTTGGGGGTGGAATTATTTGCTGGGCATGTTTTTCCTTTTGGAAATGCATTGTGTTATTTTGGAAGTGTCTGCTGAAGGACAGGAACACAGAAACCCCTGCACACCCCCTAAAACAAAGTAGCATTTATTTAAATGAACTTATCCACTGTGTTTGTGCCCCAAAGCTCTGCAGTGTGTACTGCATGCAGGGGAGTATCTCACAGCTTGGCACTGGTGGGCAGCCAATAGGTGGGGAAATAACCATCCAGCTGTTGCTTTCTCCTTATCTCTTTGCACATGTTCTCCCCTCTGGGCCTCTCCAAGATGGAAGAGTGAGACCAACAACGCTGAAACCTTCCCCATTTCTTGATACCTCACTAAAGTCCCCAAGCCTCACTGCTGATTTTTGTGTTTTACACAAATAATGATGCAAATATCCACTGTAAGAGGCAGGTATTTATTAACTTTTACAAAGATTATGTGATCAAGTTACTTAACACAAGTAGGAGCAGCAAAACCAACTGACATCTCTCCAAGAGGAATTTCTGAAGTACCACAAAGGCATTTGTCAGCCTTCCCTTTCAGAAGGTGCTGGTGGGGTCTCTTTGTTTTTAACCAACCAGTAGGTCACAAATCCTGGACAGACTCTACATCTTTGAAAGCTTTGGCCCTCTACAAAATGCAACTTAAAGCAGCCACCACCTGAGGAGTTGGGGGGGGCTGTGTGCAGTGAGAGTGATCAAGCACGTGTACAAACCCCTGGATATTGTATTTCCTCATAGCAAAAGTGCTCAAAATCCCCACTTGGAGAACATTTGGCCAAGTTTGACTGTTTTTTAAGGATTAGGTGAATTCCTGCATGTCACAAGCTTTGAGCGAAGAAGGCCTAGATCAGCCTGAGGAGGAACAAAAGGGAAATAGGTAAAGCATGATGTGCTGCTCTTTGTAGTGTCTGAGTGGTGGGGACACCTTCCCAGCATGGAAGGACCTCTGTGTAATTCATACAAGTGGGTCACAGCTTTCTTCTCTGCCTTCCCTCCTTCTGTGGCTGTGAGCCAGGGCATAGCCTGGTCCCAAAGCCATGCCAGGGTAACAGGGCTGGAGGTTGTGCCCGAATAACCTCAAGCTGCTGTTTTTTAACAGATCAGCTCCACAATTTACGCATGGTGCGTGCTTATTTAGACCTTTAAGTGTCACTGAGTGCTAGCAATGATAACATACCTGTGAAACATCAACCAAAATGGTATCAAATATGTCTATTTTAAGGAATGCCCTCTGTGTTCCCATGTCTCAGATCTGCACGTGACCTCTGCTTTGCAGCCCCTCACTGTCACACAGAAGTGGCAATGTCCAATCCAAGTTTAAGAACTGTGAACTGTGTGCTCACTTTATGCCAGCTTTTGATCCTTTTATTTAATGATGCATATCTAATTTTTGATTATCTATAAACTCAGTTCTAAATTTCATTAGATGATTTTGAAGTCAAGATGGTATGTGACACATCAGATAAATTCTGAATTACCTTGAACCCTTCCAGTTTGATTCAGTTCATATTCCTTCAGTAACAGATTTCTTTATAGATTCTGAAAAGTTCAGAGGCAGGCGTATTTGGTGAATATCAAATTAACCTTCTCCAACAGCCAATAAATTAAGTGCTGAATTGTCCTTACTCTGCAAATTTACATTTTATTTTTCTTAAGTAAGAGTTGTACCACATTTTATATCAAAGCTAGTATATGGAGAGGAAGTGTTAAGAAGGAGCCATTGGATTAGTCATTCAAATTTCAAATTTTCATAGGCCAATGAAATAGTGAAGGAGAGTTTCTGCTGCTTTTGTCCATCTCAGCCACAAGGGAGGTGTCCAAGATTTTCCAAAGTGCTTTTGAAGAGCAGTCTCAATAGCATGAATTGCTATTGTGTCAGAAGTGCACTAGAAATAGTCACAGCCCAGTAACAGCAAAAACCTTTATAAATTGGGCAATTGCTGTTAACACGGAGATGGAAGGAGGGACAATATCTAACAAATCCATGTTTTGATTTGGTAAAGCAGCAGTCTGAAATGGCTCAGTGCCAAGGGAACTGTTGAGTATCCACAAACAAAATGGAAAGTACAACTTTGGAGGTGTAGAAGTTAGTTTATTCTGAAGGTCTAAAGGAATTTCACCTCTTGCAATTCTTTTTTATGGTTGCATTCTTCCAACACTACACCTTTAGGAATAAATGCACTCTAGGTCTGGTGTTGCCCTCTCCTCCACAGGCAGCTCCTGGTGCCCTCTCTTGGAGTGGAGCAGAGGACCACATGCACCTCCAACAATCTGTAATGAATCCCCACAGCACCTACAACTGCCTTTAAGGATTTACTCATTTTAGAAGACAGAAAAAGCACCAGATATGCTTGTTATATTTCTGGCTGTAAAACATAACTGGTAGGAGCCTTGACTGGTGAGGCAGAAAGACCTGGACCAGAAGATAGATCAGCCCAAGGAACTGGAATTCTCTCCCTGACTCTGAACTAATGGTGGGTGCCTGGGAAGACAAGCATGGAGCTGCCTGTCAATACTCCCCAAGCTCCAGCAATTTGCCATCTGCAATGCCAGAGGTGACACCTCTGTGTTTAATAGCCCTCAATGGATTTCTCCCCAGAATTTATCTTGCTGTCTTTTGACCACTGGAGACTTTTTTTATCAAGCTGTTACAACTGCCTGATAGAAAATCTTTTTAAATGGGAGATGTGTATTGGGTGTCCTGTGCTGTGAGAAGAACATCTGAGCTGGCTGGGAGAGCACCATTTGCAGCCTTTTGTGCTAATGCAAAATGAGAACTTGTGTGTGGGTTTGGGCATTTATTGTGTCCTTGCAAGGAAGATATTTCTGCTGGGGCCATATGGAAGAGTGTGGATGACTGCATGTGGTACAAGGCAGGAAATATGGGCTACAGGAGATGCTGACTGGCAAAGTTAACTTGGATGTAGAATTCTTCTTTTCTGTCTCCATTTACCTTTCTGATGAATTTTCTACTCAGATTGGATGAAAACATTTCCCTGGCCCGCCTACAATCAGTAGTTTTTCTCTTATTTTTCTTTTATTTTCTTTTTTCTTAATTTTT
>VXBB01002556.1:154454-167229 GCA_013399915.1 Illadopsis cleaveri
CTCCATTTTGCTTTATATATATATATATATAACTATATTCTAAAACCTTAAACTCTGAGTTTTCTACCCTGTGATATCACATACTTCTATTCAAACTACACACCCATAATCCCAGTTCTATCACTCAATTTTGGAAGCCTTCTCCACAGCCTCAGGTCTAATGCAGTGTTTTCTTGGGGGTCAGTGCCTGTTGGCACAGAAAGTCTGAATTTCTTAGTGACCAGGGTTCCAACAGTCAGTGAGTGCTTGTGTGTGGTGGGATGCTTGGGTTGAGGGAATCTTGGCCCCATGGAGTCCTTGGATCAGAAGGTAAAGCTTTGTTAGGCTCTGGTTTAGCAAAAGAAAAAGAAAACCTAGCCTCAACCAAATAAAACAAGCTGTGTAGAAAAATAATTGTACAATCCAAGACAAGTTCCCAGTGGATCTGATACAGAATGAAGATTTTGAGTGTGTGTGTTGATTCCAAAAGACAGCAGTTCAATGAATCAAGGAAAGAAGATGGTAAATGTCAACTGGATTGATATGTAAAGGGCCTTGATTGTAAAAGAGAGCTGGAATTCCTTTATTTGCAAGTTGTTGTTACTAGACTCAGAGAGATCCCTGAAAAGGATTGAAGAATTTGGAAAAAAGATCAAGAACACCTGTCTGAAGAGTAAGTCTAAACAAACTAACTGAAATTAAGCAGGAAGCCTACAGGGAATGGTAAAATACTGTGAGAAATGGAATATCCAGACTTTTTAACTTCACCAAAAGGAAATAGGGGTAAAATGAGAGAGCTGACGAGTAAATTTGTGCCAGACAAAGACAACTCTTGCTTTAAAATTACAAAGCTGTGGTTAAGAGGGTGGTAACAGAAGGGGTAATGCCTATGGGAGAATGGTCCTGGGCTGTCCTCAGTGCTGATGTCTCACAAACCACAGAGGATGCCATAGGAGAAATGAGGGGAGACTGGGACTGTATCACATCACTGTCTGCTGATTGCTCAGGCTATTAAACCCGCTAAAAATAATCCCAAATTTTATAATCCCACAGTTAGTTTCCCCTAAATTTTCCTCTAGAAGCCTTGTTTTACAGTTGGGGAAGTAAGAGTCAGCTGGTGTGATTTTTATTTTTGACTGTACCCTACATTTTCATTTAACTTTGCTTTCCCTCTTTGGTTTTCTGTATTAATTTGCCTTGATATAGAAAAGCTGGAAAATGCTCTGATATCATAATCTGATTTTATGCTAATGTCTTCTCAATATATCTCTCATTAAACAAAAAATCTTATTAAATGCACAAATGTATTCATCCTGTAAGAGTTCTAAAGGTGGTGTATAATTAGTTATAGTTTTAGAATTGGTGGTAATAAAAAATAGCCTTTCTTTTTAAGCCCATATGTGAAGTACAGGATCAATCTTTTCAAAAGACTACGAAAAAAATTTGCATTTGAGGGGCCTGAGAATTTTGCATATCCTAAATTTGGGTAGCAAATATAATGTTAAATAATATCAAATATAATATTAAACATGCCCTCATTCTAACCACCCCTTAAGCAGTTTTATTTTGTCTAATTTCAGAACCATTAGTATACGTCAATATTTTTGGGAGCTTGGTGTTCTCCATAATATTTGAATGGCTTAAACTGGGTAGAATAACCATAAATGAAAGAAGCAGCGCAATGAAATGTTATTTGATGAGTAATAAGATCTCTTAAACATCAACAGGCATTCCAACATCACCACTATTACTTTTTACCTTGGCTTTTCCTTTTAAAATCTCACCCTACAGTAATGAAGTAGAGTTAATGTAATCCTAAAAGAATTACATTTCTAAATTCATTTCTAAAAGAAAATGATTTCTTTTTATGGAAAGGCTTAGATGTTGGAGTATAACAGACTCTGCATCAGAATATTCCACATACTGTGGATACCTGTAAGGGAAAAATAATGTTTCATGAATGTCTATCAGACTACTTTATTACCTAATATCAGAGCAAGAGAAACTTTGCAAGTACAATCTTGCTTGATCCTGAAATTAAAACATAGTAGCCCTCATAGTGTAACTGGGCATTTTCCTTATTATTTATCATTTTATTGTAAAAGACTTTAGTTGGTCATCTCTTGATATAGCAAAGAAATCTCAGGAAACCCAACAACTTGCCATCCTGGGTATTGTCCAGATAGAAATTAAAGTTCTTAAAGACTGGATTTATTAAATATTAGCATTTGGGGCAAATAATTTTTCCACTTATACTCAAGTTCCTCTCATGTTCCAGTGAAATCCTTGGAAAGGGGTTGGAGCTGGATAATGTTTATGGTCCATTCCAACCCAAACCATTCTGTTATTTTGTGTAAATGGCAGTGAATCCTCTTGTGGGTTTCAGTGGATCAAAGCTTGGGGCCACAGGTGGGGCAACCTCTGCCCTGTTAGATTGGATCTGACCATGACTCCTCACCCACAGAGGCTGGGAGAGGATGCCCAGGGATGAGGGTGAAGATGGAGCAGGTGTGTGGTGATCCTCTTCCAGTGTAACCCTTTCACCCTCCAGAACCAGCAGTGATGCCTTTAGAACCCTGAACATGGGCTTACATAAATTTCCTTCATTTGAAAATAACTGGAGATGAATGGTCTTGGTCTCTAGCAAAAAAATGACAGTGAAGAAAGGCTATGACAAGAACAAAAATCAGCAATTATCTTTCAGGACAGGCCTGAAAGTTTTCAATGGAGGTCTGACTATTTTGCAAAGGGATTCCAAAACACTTCCCTGGTGTATCTGAAAGAGTCACAGAAAGGACATGTATGTTTTACTTCTTTTTCTTTTCATCCTCATTTTCTTTTAATGACCAGGGGAAATGGGAAGAATGCAAATGAGTGAATGCCCTCTTTGATCTGTGTTGTTCCTGAGCATAATCTGGTAACCTGGCAGGCATCAGGCACGAGTGGAATTGCTGCCTGTAAGTAGGAAGGGACTTCAGGCCCTTTGCAAGCAGTTTCTCAGTTTGGTTGTTGGTTTGAGGGAAGCAACAGCCAGGAGAGCCCTGTCCCCCTGCAGAACAGGGGAGCTGGGCCCACTGTGGGGCTGTTCACCTGCTGCTTACCTCATGGGGATTATTCTTTTAAGCAGGAATAACCCGTAATCATAAGGAATTCCACCCACATCTGGAAAGCACACAATGAAGGATTCACCCTAAAAAAGCTACAGCCACAGCACTGGGTTCTGTCCAGAGGGGCTGGGACAGGACTAACCTGCAGAAGCCATCTCCCAAGGTGGGATGCAGAGCCACAGTCTGGATGTGGCAGAGGACACAAAGGGGAGGCACTGACTTCATCTGGAACTGAGGAGGCCATAGGAGTATTTTGTGGGTAAGTATTTAAAATACAGGTGGAAGAGCTGGACAGGGTTGTTGGAGAGGGAAGGGCGATCTTGGTTGTGTTAGAATTGAACAATAGAACTGTTAAAAGGCAGCAAAACAATTAAGGCTTCAAGAGTGGATGATTCTCTGTACCTCAAAATTGTTTTAATTTGCTTTAGAATGATGCCTGACCACATGTTGTGAACATTCTGTACAACACACCTCTCCTCTGCTCTGCAGGACACTGGGCAGCAGGGTTTGCTCTGGGATCTGCTCTGACCATGTCTCCTCCAGTGCTTTCAGACCTGGGCTATGTCCCCCCTGATGGTGGATGGGGCTGGGCTGTGGTGTTCGGAGCCTCCATCTCAATTGGGTTTGCATTTACCTTCCCCAAAGCTTTCACAATCTACTTTAAAGAGATCCAGGCTGTTTTCAGCGTCTCCTACAGCCAGATTGCCTGGACAACATCCATCATGTGTGCTACCACCTATGGAGGAGGTAAGTGAAGCCAGGCTGTATCTCCCTTTGGTAAGAGAAGATCTGATCTCTGCACCCAAAAGGGAGAATGTATTTCTCTGAGAAAGTTCCTGGCAAGTGCTAACTCTGAGTCTGGGTTTCTGTTTTCTGATGATATACGTTGGCAAAACTGAGAAAACCAGTAGTGCTGAGTTTTTTATTGTCGACACATATGAATTTATCAATTATTATTTCATCAGAAATCTTGCTATGCATGGATGAGCGGAGGCTTGGAATTATTTGAGTCTGGGCAGTTATTTCAGTATATTTAGTCTTTTGTTCTGCTCCTATTCTTGTCTTTTGTTTTGAAACAAAAATGTGTGAGTTGTACTCGTGATTGCAGAGAAGTTACTGAAACTCAAACCCCAAGTTTTGCTGATGTACAGACATGGAATATCTGCATGTATATCTTGAAACAGCATTGAAACATGTTTTTCCCTAAATCTGTTGCTAAAATCTTGCCTCAAATAAGTAAGGGATGATGTTTTAGACTTTTCTCTGCAGAATCTTTCTGAAAGAACAACTACATTCCCCGATTTCTTCAAATTAAAATGTTCACTGGGTACCTGTACCTTGGCTGCAAAAGTTGCTGTTGTGGGAAGGTATCTACTGTCCTCATAATGAAATCACTAAATGGATGTTCCCTGAGGGATGTCTCCAGGTTATCAGTCTGTCACTTTGACCTGAGTGGCTGGTTAATCTTGCTGTTAATGGTTAGTAAAGATCATCTGGTTTAGGCTGCTGGTGCCTGTGAGGTGCAGCTGCTGGCAGTTATTCCTGGGCGCTTGGCAGATCCTGGCGGTTCTTAGCTGGTTTTGCAAGGGTGAAAGGTAAAAGGATTAACATTTAAGAACACAAGAACAGCCACCCAAGTGTGAGTAGCCTCACAACTGCCCAAACCTGTTTTCTTCCTAAAACAAGCCACTGACACTCTTTGAGGGAGACTATTACAAAAATTTATGTAGATGGAGGGATGTTCTTGGTACCCTCTTGCCTTCAGGACAGGGTGGTTTGGAGGTTTCCTGGGTCATTCATTGCAAAGATCAGGGTTGCACCCTGTGTATAGAAGGCTCACACACTCGTGGGCTTTAGGAACTGGTTTTACATGGCAATAAAAAAATAGGAGTTGGTGTGGGGTGGATTAAGGTGAAAGGAGATGTATGTGACCAAAGAGGTGTGAGGGATGAGCTGCTTGCAGAAAGAGTAACTTTGGGTCTGGCTGGAGTGGATCAGACTGTCAGTGAGCCCAGACTCCCTTGGCCCTTTGGGCTGTGCCTTCTGCTGCAGATGGACAGAAGGGTTCACTTCCAGGGGGAATAAATCAGCAGCTCTACTGAGCACTGATTTCTCTTGTAACAATGGCTGTGTATCCTCTGGCTGCTGTTTGGCTCTGCTGCTTTTTTGTCAGGAGCTGAGAAGGGCTGACAGAGTCAGTGTGAGAGACTGAAGAGAGATCCAGTTAGAGGGTTCATTTCCTTAAGGTGGCTGTTCAGGGCCCTCTGGAAGCTGGGTGTCTGAAACTGAGCACCAGACATTGCACATGTTTCAGAGTGGTTGGGATGTCTGCCTTTTTATTCTCCACATTCCCTGAGCGAGGGCTCTTGCATCTGGATGGAGATAGGGGAGAGAACAGCAAGGGAACTGCTGGCTATGGTATTGATTGAAGAAGCCATTACAGTATCAGAATTGTGGCTTCCATCACTGATCTTCCCATCTTTAAGTACAGACTTTCATGACACCATCCTGCTGCAGAGCTGTTATTGTAAACTGCAGCTGTGTGTGCAAGTGCCTGACTTTCCCAGATGCCACTGTAACAGCAGGAGGGTGCAGCACAAGCAGGAAAATATGAGATGCTGTGAAGCAAGCTGACTTTTCAGCATTGCATTTATTTTCACTCAGACTTTGGGCCAAGAGCTCAGTGCTGGGAGGGGGATCCTGTCCCTTCATTCACAAACACCTTCATTGCTCCAAGAGCACCTTTCCTCTCTGGGGGTCTGCCCCCAGACAGTACCTGTTGCTCTTCACCCCACTCAGCTTTTAAATCACTGCAGCATCTGAAATAGATCTTGGAAAAACATAAATCTGAGGAAAAATCCCTGTGTACTCTTCTGGAATTAAGGGAGCTCAAGTGTCTCATCTGTTTCTGCGCATGATTCATAATTCTAAACATTTCCCTGTCATGTTCTCATCTTTCAGTTTTGCTGCCAGTAACTGGTGTTGACATCTCCATAGATCTGAAAGCAGCAGCATGTTAATAGTAATAGAAGAGGGAATGGCAATAATAACAGATTCAGGAGTTTCATCTCGGGGAATAAATACCTTTGAGTGCATAAGTAATTGAATACTCAGTTTGATCTTCCTTTCAGCTACAGCAGCATAAGTCTACAGCAATTCTGTAGCGTCCAGTGAAGCTGCAGGCTGTGTTTGAGGAAGGAGGAAAGCACCAACAAAGCCTGCCCAGAGTGGCTGAAGGAATGCAAGGGATCCCTTCAAACCCCAGCTTTTATTTTACAGTATTCAGAAAAGCTGCAGCTATCTGTGTATAAAACAGTTTCTTAGAACAGCCTACACTAGAGTAAATAGAAAAAAAAAATCTTCAACAAACATTGAATAGAATTTTTGTGTGAGGCCTGGGGTGCACAGAAGTCATCAGACATCTTGCCATCACCTTTAATGGAGCCAGCATTTCATCTTTCAGCTGCTGAGTTTGACCTGCTGAACTGTAGACCTTGAGCATGTCTTACAAGCAGCCTCAAGTATTTTGGGAAAGGAGGCTTCCCCAAAGGTCTTCAAGAATGGGAAGTAATGGAGTGCCCTGTAAAACCTTGAGCATGTCTTACAAGGAACCATTTCTGTGGAACTTAGGGGGGTCTTGGGAAGGTCAGTCTGTAAGCCTTGGATTACAGCAGGCATGAGTAAATACCACACTTGGACCAAAAAAGTCTCCTCCTTTTGCTCTTGTGGGGTAACAGGGATGTACAATGTCAGAAGTTCAGCACATTCCTTAAGAACTCTCTGTGGAAGACCTTGAAAGTTAATGCTAAAGTACCCTGCTTGAGCTGCAGGACAATGGTCAGTCAGAATGGCAAAGCAACACAGAGAATTCAGGCCCAGGAGCCTGGCTGAGTTTTCCCCCAGCAATCCTGGCTGTTGCATCACCTTGTGTTAAGGGCACAGGGATGTTACACATTGCTCTCTGCACCCTGTGATGTGTGCACTCAGCTCCTCCCAGGTTTGTTCCTGTCTCTTGTTTCCGTATCCCAGAGTTTTACTGAATTTGAAGGGTGATGAGGAACTTCCTGGCTTTCCTCCACCTCACCAGGAGGAGCTGGTTGTTTTTCAAGGAGCTGCAGATTTGAGCCTGTTGTCCTGCTTCTCACCTGCTCTCTTACAGAGCCTCTCTGAGCACTGTGTGGTGCCAGCTGAGACTGGCTCCTGCTCAGACCATCCTTGTCCTTGGAGCAGATCAAGGTGTCCTACATGTGCAGCAAACAGCAGCATCTGCTCCCAGAACACTGCAGTCCCACAGAGAGAGTTCTTGGGGAAACTCATGTTGAGAGGAGACACCTTTGTGGAGTTACAATCACTTGTCACAATTTTATTTGGTGGGGAACCAAGTCCCTGTACCAAAGCCCCACATGCCTCTTTATGATATTTTTCTGTACTTACAATTGACTGTCCCCTCCCATCATCTTAACACTTGGGTGAGGTGGGGTTAATTTTTTTGGAAAAATACCTGCATTATGTAATGACCAGGAGTACTATGATCTGCAAACAATGGTGTTCCAGAGACTACTTGGAAGCTGCTGTGACATCCCCCTGTCCCCAGGTCACTGACCCTCAATTCAGGCTGAGTTGACATTGTGCAGTTCCAGGTTTTTGCTGCTCAGGAGTGGGAATCACTCTTCACGGTCATCCTGCAGCATCTCTCCTCTCTCAAACATCATGAGGGTTTAAAGAGATCTAAAGCTTGGTGATTTAAAAATTGGTGAAGTGTTATTCAGGCAGCCTTGAGGCAGCTGATCCTTTTTCTGCCCTGTTGACAGCTACTGGAGAGTTTACTTGGAAGTGGGCTGGAGACAGCAGAGGTTTTCTGGACCCAGATGTGCCACAGCTGCTGAGGGCCATGCCTTGGAGATGGTGCTTGTGGAGGGACTGGATGTGTCACAATTCACCAGATTAGTTTTGGCAGTCTAAGCTGCAGGTCTTTGCTCACTTGGTTCCTTTTCACTGAAGGAGTAAGAAACCTTTACAAGAATATTTCCAGCAGAAATCCCAGGCAGGCTAAGTGGGTAAGACAGGCTGGGATAAGGTGGGATACCACGTTATTCTGTGGTAAAGTCTCACAGCAAGGACAGCAAGGCTTGAGTCTGGAACTGGAGGGCCACAGGGTGGGGAAGGCAGAGGTTTCTCTGCACACTGTCACCAGTGGAGTCCCCTTTACTTTCAGTGCAAATGAAAGAGTGACCAGCTCTGCTCTGGCTAATGTGTAATTACACCTTCAACACAACCTCCTGCCCCAGCTGTTTGTTTGCCTGTCTTCGTGTGCACAATCTTAAATGCCTCCAGGCTCTGCATTCAGCAGTGTTTGGAGAAAAACACAGCATTTCTCCTCATTTTCAGCCATTTAGGACTTGGAATAACCAGACTTCTGCCACAAAAGTTAGTAGCCAAATTCTTGATGCATCTCTGAGTACTTCAACTATGTTGTTTTTCCCCTTTCTATGCAGTCATTTTCCAAATATAACAGAGGAAGGTTCTTCTGGGATTAAAATGTAAATGAGACAAAGATGCAATAGCAAAGGAATAATTTGTTTTAATTCCCCAGTGAAAACATTCCAGTTATTAGATCTAGATTAATTGTCACCATCTTTTTACCAGCAAGAATGTTTTGGTTTGAGCTGCTGATTAAACTCCTGCAACAAGAGAAAAACAGAAGTGGTGCTACTGCTTGGTTTATTCTGTTTTCTCCAGGAAACCAGCACATCCTGCAGTGATGCTTCATGCACCTAGCTGGATTGATGGCACAGACACAGGGCTGGGGCTGTCTGAGAGGTTTCCTGGCTCTGGAGAAACTGATTTCATGTCATTAATCCCGCTCCCTGTCTGCCCTTCACGCTATTAATACCGGAGTTTAGCAAAAAGCAAGTTTGACATTTCATAACTTTCTATTTTGACCTCTCCTTGATCCCCTTGTAAAACATATTACTCAGTGTAAAACAAAGCCAGGAGGCTCTGCCAGTGTCCCAGGTGGTTTTGGTGCCAGCACTGATGTCACTTGGCTCTGTGCAAGTGTCACTCCATCAGAAGGTGCAGGCGGTGAGGGGCTGGTGGCTCTGCCTGCAGCAGAACATCTCCCACAGCAGCAAAGAGGCTGCATGGAAATTAAAGATTCTCCCCTTCCAAACAGCAACAGAGATGTCAGGGGCTCTGGATTGACCATATTTGACCAACACAGGCCACTGGGAACGTGTTGGTTGGCTGCTGCCTGCACCCCTCCTGCTGCTCAGTGCCCCAGGAGCCACCAGCCAGAGTTAGGTTCCCTGTAATTAAAAACCCAGGCATGAAAATATTAGTGGTAAATCCCTGGATGCTGGACTCTTGTGGCTAAACACTGAGGAATGTGTTTTATCAGCCTGGTCATGCTCAGTAGTGGGGAGAACACAAGGTATAAGGGTAATTCTGCACTCACTGGGAAGGGAAGTGATGCTTTGTCCCCAAATTGGCATTTTGTGGTGGCACCTGGTTGGAGTCCAGAGCCAAGGATTTTGGTGACCAGAAATCTACTCTCAAGTATTGCTCTGTATCTGTATGGATTGATCCCTTGGAAAAAGTTAAGAATTTTATTAGGAACATAAATAAATGGGCCTGTTTTTTAAGGACTGGGATGTCTCTCTCCTAAGATAAGTCACACAAGGCAGCTGCAGGGGATGTTCTTTAGAATAGCACCCAATTTAGTATTTCTGGAGAAGGGAATTCTCATCTTCCAGTGATGGCATCACATGGGTCCAGCCCTTTGGTTTTGCAGAAAATTGCAGCCTATATTCTAATTCATTAATTCAGGAGCTCCATTTTAACTGTGGGTATGGGTTGGATCTCACTGCTGCTGCATTTTATGAGCAAATGGAACATGACAATGGGGAAGTTTTAAGAAATGGGGGGTGCCATTAAAGGCCCTTTAAAGAAGTGTAGAGGTACCTCTTTTGGCACTTACCAGATGCTGTTTTCAAGCAGCAGAGCTAGGTATGGATTTTTTTATTTAATGTGGAAGCAGTTTCTAAAGACTTTAATTGAATTGCAAAGACTCAATGAAGGAAAAACTCTGTTGGAATTGGAGTTGTAGCTCTTACCTTTGGCTGCTATAAACTGCTTTGCATAAAAGGCGTTGAATAAAATTATTTCCAAATACCAAAGTGGTTCACTGAAAATAAATAGAAATGTTTTTGATTCTTGAGAGAGCCCGGGGATTTTCCCCCAACCCTGTTGTTTTTGGTTTTTTTTTTTTTCCTTTTTCCAAGACAAGAAAAACCCTCAAGTTCTCCTCACTAGTCACTTTTTGGGGGGGAAGCTTATGTGCTCCACTATATGGGTGAAGTGAAGTGAGGCCCTGGCACAGGTTGCCCAGGGAAACTGTGTCTGCCCCATCTCTGGAAGTGTTCAAGGCCAGGTTCAATGGGGCTTGGAACAACCTGGTCTGATGGATGGTGTTCCTGTCCTGCCAAGCCATTTTGTGATTTTATGATTTTAAATATTTTTCATCAAACCATCAATAAGTGAAGGGTGTTAGTTCATTTGATCAAAAAATCATGGCCTGGGAACTGTCACAGAAAGCTTTGTGAAGGCTGGAAAATGGGGGGAGAGGAAGAGTTTCAGATTCTGCTTTGCTCCTGGCCCCTTTTCCCGGCGTGCCCATCTTTGAACAGCTCTGGAGCAGACCCTGGGAATTACAATAGCAGTCACTTATTTACATGGAATACTGTGATAGGGAAATGAGTCATTTGAAAAGGTATTTTGCAATTTTAATCAATTTTGTTGCTGCTTGGCAGCAAATTGAAAAACCTGCCCTCCAGGAAGAGTCTGCTGTCAGTGGATGAGAAAGCAGAGCCTGGTCCCGGGGGAGAGTCTGTGATCCCGGCGTGGAGGGGGAGCACTGGCACAGGCAGCTGCTGAGAGATGAGCCCAAGACTCCCAAATTCCCTGGAAGTCCTTTTTGACCTAGTGAGCCCAGGATTTCCAGTGTCAGTCCCACCCTCTGCCCTCGGGCTGTTCTGCTTTGCATGTGAGCTTCTCTTCAGAGCAGCAACAGCAGCACAAAAACCACGTTTAGACATCTTCAGAAATCATCTGTTTGTCCCCAATACCTGCTGCAGCTGGTTTTCTGCTCCAGTTCTGAGTTTGCCACGAGTTTGTGTGAAAGTTTACCCAGAGGTGTCCCCTGGGCTTGGCTGCAGGGGCCATTCTTTAGCATGACACACAATTTAGTAGTTCTGGAAAAGGCAACTCTCAGCTTCCAGCTTAGAGCTGTTGCAGATTCCATGGCTGAAGTTGTACCTGCTTCTTCATCCCTCTGCTCCCTGGGCTTTCCATCTGTCCTCCCACCTTCCATGCTGCTGCTAAGGATGTGCCAAATTCAATCTTAGTTGTGTTTATTCTGTTTTGGTCTTATTTTTGATTTTTAACAGAACACAGAAAGCAGCTGCTGGAACAACTGAATGCTGGTTATCCTCATAGCCCATAAATGGGGCAGGGCTGTACCAAAATAAAACTCTCCAAGTCATCACACTGTGACCCCACAGCTGAGAGTTAAGGTTTCTGGTCATTTTGAGTTTACTCAGTTTTATAGGAAGAAAGAAATGGCGGCAATAAAACATCTTACAGATGTGTTGTGAGGAGATTTTAAAGCTCCAGATTGACTGTGCCAGGTAAACTGCAGAGCAAGGCCCTGATTTTTCCCCCTCTCAGTTGCCTCATGGTGCAAGTAGAAAAATGGGAGACACACAGGGGTGTTAGCTAAAGCAGGGGGAGGCAAGGTTCAGCAAGATACAAGGTCTGTGGTGAAACTGCACCTGCCCAGGCAGAGCAAACACTGCTTAATGTTTTCCTGACCAGAGCTCCATGTGAAAACTAGAATACACAGCCAACTGGTGAACATGAGCAAGGGCCAGAAGTCTACAATGACAGAATAATAGAAACCTGAACGGGGCTGGAAGCGACCTTAGAGCCCATCCTGTTCCAACCCCCCTGCTACCTCCCCCTAGCCCAGGCTGCTCCAAGCCCCATCCAACCTTTCCTCGAACATTTCCAGGGATGGGGCATCCACAGGTTCTCTGGGCAATCTGGGCCAATGCCCCATCACACTCACAGTGAAGAATTTTCTCCCAACATCTAATCTAAATCCTCCCTCTTGCAGTTTAAAACGCTTCCCTCTCGTCCTATCAGCATCTACCTGTGTAAAAAAACCACTCTCCTCTTTTCTTGATGATGTGGTCCAGGGGTGGGAGAGCAGCAAACAACTTGGTCTAGAGGAGAAAAGAGCTGGGATTTAGTACGGAAAAGAGGAGGGATGCAGCTGGAAACACAGGGGAAGTGAAAAAGAACAATTTGCATTTAAGTAACCGAGGGTGGTTTAATTAAAGCCCGCGGGGTGACTGGCGCTGCTGCCTCGGCTGGGGGGCCAGGAAACACGAGGGGACAGGGCGCTGGAGGAAGGGATGTGACTCTGGGGGAGGTNTTCTCAGGACTAGGGTCTGGAGGAGCAGCATCCTGGGACTAAGGGTCCAAAGGAGCAAGAATCCGGGGACTGAGGGCCCAGGGGAACAGCACTCCGGAACTGGGGCCTGGAGGAGCACCATTCCAGGACTGGGGGTCCACGGGAGCAGCATCCCCGGACTGACCCTACAACCCCACCCTTTGTATTCCAGGGT
>VXBB01002556.1:167578-188154 GCA_013399915.1 Illadopsis cleaveri
TCCCGCCTGTCCCGGGGGCTCGGCAGGCACCTGGTGGGGGCGGAGCAGGGGGTTGGAGCGGCGGTTTCTGGTTTTTCCCAGTTCCACGTGGCATTTCTGCCCCGTCCCGCTCCTCCGGCAGAGCCGGCGGCGGCTGCGGCTCTTGGCGGCCGGGCAGGGGGCTCGGGTGGNCGGGAGCAGCATCCCCGGACTGACCCTACAACCCCACCCTTTGTATTCCAGGGTTCCCAGGGAGCGAGGGCGCTCCCGGCCATGCCGGCCCCGGCCGAGGCGGGGCTCGCCCCCGGCCCGCCAGACGGTGGCTGGGGGTGGGCGGTGGTTTTCGGCGCCTTCCTTTCCATCGGCTTCGCCTACGCCTTCCCCAAAGGCTTGGCCATCTTCTTCAAAGAAATCCAGGATTTCTTTGGCACGTCCTATAGCGAGGTGGCGTGGGTCTCCTCCATCATGCTGGCCACGACGTACGGTGCAGGTGAGTGACCCTGCACCGGGGCACGGTGTGCTGTGAGAGCAGGAATAAGCCAGAAATCCCCACTCTGGGCCAGAGCAGAGGGAGAGCAACCACAGTGTCCATCTGTATGGGAGCCATCCACAGATCAACTTTCTGATCATGTTTCCAAATGTTTGTTTAGGCAGACAAGTCCTGTGTGGAGCCTGAGGGGCTCCTACCCAGAAATCAGAAGATTACCTATGAAAACTTTCTGTGGGCATCAGGGAAAAAGCCCTGAGAATAGGCTGGTGTGAGATAACTAGGTCTGGGTTTCAGCCAGAGCTGAGTGTGGAGAAGAATAATAAATGAGGTAGCTGCTTGTTTATTGTGGCAGCTGATAATCACAGCGATGAAATCGCCAGTCATTCTTAACAGAGGTAAAGCAGTGCATGTCACTTTGCTCTTTTTTATGATTTCAACATCACTTTCATGACTGAATGAAATACACGGGCTGTCCTTGATTAAATCTTCAGCTGGAGGTGGACAGGAACCACACTCTGCAATTGCAGGAGGCTTCATCAATATTTATCCTGTCTATTAAAGGAATTCTGAAAATAATCTTTGTTTTTACAAAGGTTTTTTTTTTTTTTTTTTCTTTAATAAAGCACCGTAGTGCTTTTTGAAGAGCACAGTTGCTAATGAAAATAAAGTTGTTTTGTATAAATTTGTAAGGTGGAAGCAAGTCTTGAGTCAGAACCTATTGTAATCCACTCTGTGGTAATCCAGACTTAGTCCTACAGAGATGAGCTCTGCAAAGGCTGAGTTCCTACACAAGAAGCCACAAATGAAGTACTTGGAGGGCAGAACCCAAGCAGTGATTTAGAAAGAGACACCCCCTGCTTGTGCCAGTGCTGTTGTCCCATTGGCTGTCCCATTACACTGTAATAAATGTGCCAAAGTATTTACCTGTGGGCTGGGGGCTCCCTGGATACCTCTGTGAATTGTTGACAGCTCTGCTTTGTCTTCTAATAAAAAAAAATATTGTCCCCTCCCCTGGTATGGAGGAGATGCTTTGTGCCTGACCATGACCAAGTGAGGAACATGCTCTGCAGATTAACTCTGCACCTGGCAGCCCCTCAGGTTGCTCACAGGAATTTAGGTGGGGAGCTTGAACCTCTCGGGGTTCAGCTCATGGCCAACAAGCTGGTGCTGGAGCAGCTGAAATGCTGCTCTGGTTGCCTCTGCCTCCTTCCAGCTGCTCATTTTCCAACCCACCTTCTTCTCTGCCTCTCCAAGTGTTCCAAGTCAGTTCTGTGTGCTCTGTACCTGCGATGTTGTAGTGGCCTTTTATCCCAATCAACTGAGCATCCTCTGCCTTTTTGCAGGAGCTTTAACTTTACCCTCCCTAATGCTATTACATGGTGATGTGGGGGATGATACAACTGAACTGCAGGTGACTGTGCCTTTGTGCAATCCCTTGCCTTGCAGCTGCTCAGGGTTATGTCCAGTCCTCCTCTCCTCTGCCCTGGAGTGACACTGATGCTTGTTGGGTCCTCCCTGTGACCCTGGCTGAGGTGCTGGGTGGCTCAGTGGCTGCAGACAGGGCATGGTGGGAGCTGATGGGACAGGGAGTAGATGAAACAAGGGTGCTCCAGGGTATATTTAATACTTCTGCTCTGATGGATTGGGCATTTAACACCAGAGCAGGTGTAGCTTGTGAATGACTCCAGTCATTTGGAAATTCTCATTAAAGGACAGCTCCTCTGAGCTGCCCTGGTTTTGTTCTGTGGCAGTGCCTGTTAGAACTGTGAGGATGCAAGGATTGATTTACTCTGCTGAAAAACTGTTTAACACTGCATTTTTGCTACTCTTTCCAAAAAAAGGAAGAAATTCTAAAACCGCCAAGGTTTCAACACACTAACAGAGCTACCAAACCAGATGATTGTTGCCATAGCATGTCCATCCCTTCCATTCCCAAACAAGGCAGAATAATCACAGGCTGCGTGGAGGTGCAGGTGATGCTGTCTGCAGCCCTGTGGGAGCAGTGTGGGGGCACTGAGCATCATGAAGCATCAGTCACATGTCCCAGGGGGGCTGGAGGGGCCAGTGGTGCATTTTCTGGTGCCAGGTGTGGGCCATGGAAGGAATCCCTGTGAGGACTGACCCATCCCAGCTCCTCCATCCCCAGGAGCATCACAGTGCCCTGGCAGGGCAGAGGCTGATGTTTTCACTGACCACAGCTTTTGTTGACACAGTGCCTGCTTTCCTTGGTGTTCTCATTGGTCTAAGGACTTGTTTTTGGACTGTGCTGCTTCCACTGTAACAGAGCTCGTGTTTGCATTTCATAAATAATGCAAATGAAGCTTATTTTCTGAAAATACATGAACTAACCCGAATCTCCACTGGAGAAGCTGTGTTGGTTTTGACAGCGTGGATGCAGATTTACAGTGACCACCTGAGGCTTTGCTTGTAGCACCAAAGGAGTTCCAGTTTTTCAAACTAAAACTGAAAATCAGCAGCCAGGACTGTTTCTGCCCTTCACTTTCTGCTGAATTCCCCTAGGAAGCTGTTTTATACCAGCTGAGGCTCTGGCAATATATATTACAGAAGTTAATGTGTCTTATCCCCCAGTTTCTTAATCTGAACTAGGTTGCAGAAAACAATTCTGTCACTATAATACCAGTAGTAAAACAGATTACTGTGCAGTAAAATGGATAGCTTGGACTTTATGATGGGGTACTTGTAGCTCTCGCCAGAGCTCCTGTTCAGCAATTCCACATTTCCAGTTGCAGAGGGCAGACTGGGAGGTTTGAGAGTGAGGAGCATGAGGGAACATTGCTTTTCTCTGACCAAATCCCACAGGCTGAACCCCTATCAGTCTGAAAAAGAAGGATTTGTTTTACAATGTTTCTACTTTTCTTTTTTTTTGTTGTCACGGTTGAAGAGCTCATTCCTTACACCAAATGAGAAAGGTATTACAGAGCAGATTCTTTGAGATGAAAAAAAAAAAAGGAAAAAAGGATCTGATCAATGATCTTAGAGGTCTTTTTTCCAACCTTAATGGTTCTCTGATTCTATAAGGGACGAAGGACATCATCCTTCCCTAGAGGTGCTTTCGGCTGCACCTCAGCACCCAGGTAACAGGCTCGGGGTGTGAGGAGGACACTGCAAATGTCCCAAATCTGGAGCACCACAGGGTACCCCTCGGGCTGCCAGATGGCCTGGGCAGGGCTTCTTTTTGCAAACTGCCTTCTTGGGCACTGTTTGCTATGCCAGCACAAAACCAAGATTCCCAAGGTTTTGCCTCAGGGCTGAGTTTTGTTTAGGAAGCAATTTCATTGCGAAGCCAAAAGCCTTTGGCCTTTGCACCTCCTGATTTGGGCTGTGTGGTGCTGCCAGTTCACAGAACTTAGCTGCCCTTGTCCCTCTTTTCAGGGTGACACATTTCAAGCTAGGCCATAGATGTGTCCCTGGGGACAGGCATTACCCAGGGAAAGCAGGAGGCAGAGGGGCTCCCAGGAGAGAAAAGATAAGCAGTATTAATTTGCTAGTAAATTAGCTGCACTATTCAGCATCAGGGGAAACAGCCAAACATTCTAAAAATAAAGAATTGTGATGCCACTAATTTAATAGCAGTAATGTTCTTGTAGCTCTTATGGTCTCCTGCAAGGCTGTGAGAGAGGTAAGGATTGTGGGAAGAAGTAATATCTTTTATTATGGCCAACTGTTAGAGCTTGAACAACGAGCCAGCCTCCTGGCCACATGTGCCAGAATAGGGAGAATAATTTAATACTAGGACAGGATCTGCATTTTCTTTTTTTTTTTTTTTATTTTTTTTTATTTTTTTATTTTTTAATGGTGACTATGTGGCCAAATCCTTCTTTCATCTTTCTAATGGAATAACAGGAACCATCTGAGGGGAGCTCAGAGAGCAGATTCCCCTGCAGAGTCATTTCGGCTGCTTGGCTTGAATAGCTGGGGGTACACCAGGGCACACGGGAGCTTCTTTTTAATAATTTTGAAGAATTTCACTCTTTTGCAATTGCTGTGCATGTTTACATACAGCTTGTAGGTGTAAATCTGTGCTGCTTCTGTTGCCCTTTAATGCACAAAAAGCTCAGGCTGATGGCATGAGCACCATGCATTGCTTTTACTCAGAATGTACTGCAGTGGAGTCTTGTGTCAGGGTCGCTACACTCTGCTGTAAAACTCCCCCCAAAATTTCCAGGGTGCTGCTCTAACACATCCAAATTTCCATTAAAATTAAGGAATCACCATCTATTTTACAAAGACAGCATCAGAGAGCCACATATTGCAAACACAAGAAAAAATGAGAGTGTTTCTGGTGAAAAAACCTCCACCTGAAACAAACTAGTGTTTATTAGTCTTGTTATTTATTGGTTTGTAATTTGGTGAAGATCAAATTACCTGAAGATTTAATTCTGGAAATACTCCACAACTAAATCTTTTCTCCAAAACAACTTTCTCCCAGAGCTTGTAAGTGCTTAATAGAGCATCTGCTAAAGCAGCAAGGAAGAGCCAGGGAAGCTGAAAGTCCACCATTGACCTTGAGCATTTAATCCAAAATTTTATAGCTGTATTTTATTACACTGCTAGCATGATAAATTGCAGTGACAGGTTTAGAAAGCACCTTACAACATGCAGTGGCGTAAAGCTATATTAATAATGAGTTTGATTCTGCAGTTTTACCTTAATCAAAACTGCCAGTGTTCTCTCCTGCTCTGGTCCAGACTGTATCAAAACCTTCTCTGCTTCCAGGAGACCCCACCCAGGGCTCGCCACCCATCTCAACTGCCTTCAAACAGCTGTGAAGCACCACAGCACTACAAGGGGAAACTGAGGCACGGGAGGGAGGTGGGATTTTTCAAGGACGAGGTTATGTTCACCTGTGTCAGCTCTCTCTACTGCTGTGCTTACAGGACTGGTTCAACAAACATTCATTCTCGGGTGGGGCTTTTACCAGTATTTCCCTAGGCACGTGCTCTTCCACCTGGGAATTTTGTGGAGGCTGAAACAAAAGGAGGAAGGTTATTCTGTTTATTCACTGTGCTGTGGATATCCAGCATTCTGCTATCCTGGCCCAAGCCCTGGCAGGTGCTCCCTGGAGCTGCCTGATGCTGGACTTCACCTTTTCCTTACCCTCCCCACCTCTTGGAATCCCACTCAATCAGCCTCCCCACGCTGTGGAAACGAGACATCTCCCCCTGCAGGGGCAATCCCCAGGGTGGCTGCACCATTAGAATCCTGGATTTTGATAAGAAAGCTGGATGAGGAATGATTTGATTTCTGTAATGAATGGTGCTGCAGATTCATATACTTCTCCCAATTCTCAGGGAGCACTCCAGCTCTGCAAGGTCACCACGTATGGGCTTATATTTTTTATTTTTTTAAATAGCTCTGCTCTACTTAAGAGCTATAATAGCACTATAGGTTCAGGTGAAATATTTCTGTGTTCGTGGACTTGGTCACAAAGCTTTATCATTTTGCCCTTCATTGGAGCTATCAAGGTCACCAGGCAGCAGTAAGAGAGATGTGATAGACTTAATAAAAACCGAGATTAATAAGAACTAGGAAGAAAGAAGTGAAAAGTTTTGGTTGGGGGGTTGTTAATGGTGTTAAGCCAAGGAGTAAAAATTATAATCCATTCCCCCCAAGTGGAATTCAAACACGTGAAAGCTTCTTCCCCCAGATGCCAACCTGACCCAGGGCATTGCAGCTCTTCTGGCCCTGGATGGGCTCTCCAGTGTAACTGGAGAAGTTCTGCAGAGTTTTCCAGGCGTGGGCAAAGCCCTTTGGAGACCACCAGCAGCCAGGGCCCAAACTGCTTTTGGAGCAGCATGTTAAGAGTGGTAACAAAGAGCTGTTGGCCTCCAGGAATGGATGTTCCAGCCACACAGGGAACTCCTGTTCTGCAGCTGAGCTTCTAGTGGTGGAGGGGATAAAAGCCAGTTCTGCCAAGGCAAAAGGACAGCTCAAGAAATCACAGGAGGGCAGCTCCAACACCATGATGTCCTGACCTTGTGGAGGTGAGCAGCTGTGATCTGCTGCTGAGCTGCTGTGGTGAGATCCAAACCTGCAGCTGGGCAAACCTCTGAGTGCTGTCCCTGTGCAGGAGAGGTTATTTAATTGCCTAAATACGAAGTGACACGAAGGACCTTGGCTGCAGCCCCAGTTTGGGAGCTGTTGGCCTGTGGCTCCTCCGTGAGCAGCAGGAGCAGCATCTAAGCTGGGTAATCTGGAAATTGAAATGCCAGAGCACTGATCAGATAAGACTGCTGGATAAAGAGGAGAACACTTTGTCTTTCTGAAGCTTGGGCCTTGTCTGCTTTGTTTTTCTTCTTTTTTTTTTNTAAGTATTTCTGGTGGGAGGTCAGGGCCTCTGTGCTCCCAAGGGCATCCCTGGTGGGTGCAGGGGAGGGAGGATTGCTGTAGCCTGGTTGCTGCAGTGGATCATTGCCCTCACTACCTTCCCAGCTGAACACAATGCCAATCCTGCCCAGGAGACCCAGCACCTCAGGACTGACCAGTTTGAGGACTGAATAATGTGTGTCCAGACAATTGCATGCTTGGCTTACGTAGCATCTCACAGGGATTGATTGTGCTGAAGCTGCAGCCATTACCCCCTCACATGAACTGACTGTTTTCCTCACCTATGAGGAAGCAAATGAAGCATCTCTGGGGCCAGGTTAGCTGTGGGAGCTGCTGTGGCATGTGCTGGATTTCAGCCTCCTTACTTAAAATCGATTGTATGCAACTTAAAGTAACACTAATAGAAGGCATCAGGGTGGTTTAGGTGTGGACAGCTCTTTGGAAGCTGCTCTGTCACGTCTGGCAGGGAGTATTTGAGACTCCAGTTGTCACCTGGGGCACGTGCTTGCTGCCACTTGTCCCTGGTGTGTGGCCATCCTGTCTCCAGCAGCACTGTCTGAGGAAGGGTTGGTTGTCTGTGGGCCCCTCAGCCCAAACAGGTGCAAACCAAACCATCTGAACCAAATATCTGAGACTAATAATTGTTAGGCTTCATTATGAGCAGGTACCAGCAGTTATTCTCCGGTGCTCTGGAGCAAGCAGGAGCAGGGCTCTGAGGGTGAGCAGCAGTTCTCCACACCCTGGTGACACAAACAAAAGCATGAGCCATCCAAGTCTCTTCTGGCATGACAAAGAGTGAAAGGCTGCAGGTTTGAACCCCCTCATCCCTTTTCCCTCCATGTTTGCAGCTGGGCTCTGTGTTTTCTCTGGCTCCCTCCCTTTCAGGCTGTGCCAGGGAGGGAAGGTTGTTACCAGGAGCTGGTGGCTGATCCCCCATCTCCAGAGGCTGGTGGGTTCTGCCAGCAAGTTAATAACATTTGGGCACTTTCTTTCCTTTGGGGGGTAATGAGGAGGTTGCTCTGTTACCATGGGCTGGTACCCTGGTGGATGAATTACCAAGCCAAAGGCAGTGTTGTTATTCCACGGAGGGAGGGAGATTATTACTGAGGAAATTGCAGGCCTGCTCCTGTCGTTGTTTTACTACTGGTGTAATAATAGACTTTGCTCCATTAGTATAAACGATTCTCCCCCTCTCCCTCTCTGCTGAGTATGTTGCACTCCCTCTTATGTCCCCAGTGACTCTCCACAGTCGATGACAATCATGGCATGCTGAGTTCCTGTTTGTATTTTCACAATAGTTTGGAAAATATTAACTACCAGGGCAGTTCTTTTGGTGCTGACCAATGTCCCTGTGCAGGAGCAGCTCTTTAGAGCCACTGGTCACCGTGGAAAAACAGGAAAAACTGAGTTGCCTGTTGCAGCCCCAGCCATGGGGGCACTGGTGGTCCCAAATCTTCCAGCCCTGTGGTCTGAGCAGTTCAGTATTTTAAAGGGTTGTTTTTATCACCTGTGTGGTCATCAAATGGTCTGACAAGCAGACCTAGAACATTTGCACTGGCTCTGTGCCACTTTACACTGTCAGAAGGTCAGTCTTGTGAAACCTGGAAAAAAACCCATATTGCTGGGAGCCTCTGGGTTACAGATTTTCAGGGCCTCAGCTGCTTAGCTGTTTTCTGCTACACAGAAATATTGCAGCAGAAATCCATCCAGGACAAGTTCCACCAGAAAGGAGGAACATTGATAATATTAGTACCAGGTTAAGCTTAAAAAAAAAAAAAAAAGAGGCAAACCAAACCTTTCAAATAAGGGATATATATACACACAGGGTCAGAGGTATGGGAGAAAAGAATGTTTTAGTTCCTATTAGAAATACATCAATGTTTCACACCGGCACTGGAAGTTTTGCAGCTCATAAAAAATTCATAAGGCTTGCTGAGGAAAACAGGAAGGCAATTCAGGTGTCTATTTTTTGAGCACTGTCATACTTGCAAGAGTTTAAGCCAGTCTGGATTGATATTTCTTGTTATATGCCAGCTCTGCATTATGATCCTCCCTGGATCATAGTTCAGTGACTCAAAAAGAATGAATGACAAGGTGGCCTGGCTTTGTGGAGGAGGAGAGGAGAGTCCAGGGTATTTTGCTTTTTCTTTATGCAGGGTCCTTTTCACTCCTGCAAACACAAAACTCAAGGTGAAAAGTAATTGGACAAGATAACAAATGTGTTCAGGCTTGCTGCATTCCCCACTGGCGAGTCTCTGTGTTTCTCTTGCCACCAAGAGCAGCCTCTTTGACATGGCCTTTCATGTACCAACTAACAAAGAATGGAAATCTGCCACAGGCTTGAGAAAAGAGAGGCTTTAAACAGCACAGGCACTAAACCAGCGTGATTTATATGGGCTGAGGATAGTGCTTTACATTTCATCAGTCTTCCAGGGGCTCCATGATCTCAGCTGCATCTTTTGGGGATATTTGGTGCAAACTGTTGCTCTCCAGGCTGCAGAGTTTTACTGCAGGCAGAAGTGGAAGCCTCATGGTGTGCACCCTGCTCTGGAAGGGCTTGGGGTATAAAGTGAAGCACTTCTGAGCAGGCACCCCTTGCTCTTACCATGGGCTGATGGAGAGGATGGAGAGCGTGTCCCTGTGAGCCAGGGGAGGTGCAGAGCCACAGGCACAGCTCTGAGTGAAGCCAGCAGCAGCATGAGGCTCAGCATCCCTTCTGAGTCCCCTGCTGTCCTGTGTTGTCCCCCTGCAATGGATGATGAAAGATGGCCATGGCTGGAAGTTCACTGGAAGGGAGGAAGTCACTGGGTCATGGAAGGGGCTGCTGGGTGTGTGGGAGGGAATGCCATCCCTTCCTGCACCAAAACACCACCCTAATGTCAGCATTCCTGTCATTGGAGTGTACTGGGCTGCAAGAGGTTAAATAAACCATACTTCTGATTTCTTCATCAGGAGTTGCAGTGCTGTGTGGGTGGTGGGGCTGTGGGGACAGCCCTGACTGCTCTGCTCCCTGAGGAGCCTCAGAGCCTTGGGCACATTCTCAGCAGCTGGGATGGCTTTTGCTCCTTGCTCTGACTTTCCAGAGACTTGCACAGCATTTGTGTGGCTGTTTCTGCAAGGTCCAACTGGGTAAATGGCAGCTTTCTGAGAGCTCTGCCAGCTGTTTCTCTTGCCCTGTTCTCACCTGATGCTTTAAATTAGGAAGAAAAAAGCACCCTGGCTCCTCCTAGCTTCTTTTGCAGGAGGGAACAATGGCTTCATTTGGATCCCAGGACAGGGATCCTGTGGCTCTTGCACATTTGACCAGGCAGGTATCAGCAGCTAAAGGGGCCTTGGGATCCAAGCTGCACACACTGTTACCATAAATGGTTTCTCTGTGGTAATATACAGTATCTTTATTCTTTCCATGCCAGCTGAGTAACTGGTCAATGACAGGTCCTTTCAATTCCACCCTGCTGCCAGGACCTGCCACGCTTATAATTTGTGCAGTAGCTGCAAGCATAGCAGTAATTGTGTTTAGCATTTCCCACAACTGCAGTGCTGGCTTTGTGTTCCCTCTTCTTCAGTCCTCTGCCCCGACTTGAGCTATTTAATGTTTTCTGAAGCTACCCCACAATGCTGCTGTTAAACTTATCTAATGTCTGATGTTTAATCAACTTCCCCCTCAAGAAATACACTGCATGGGGCACAGCAGGGCAGGAGGGGCACTCAGATCTGCTGGATGTGATGCTGATGGCTGCAGACACCTGGGCAAGGTGAGGGGTCTGTGTGTGTACTCTGTCACCTGCCCAGGCTGGCAGGGCTGGCAGCTGAAGTGTGCACAGCTCCCAAATGTGACAGATTGTGTGTGCCACTTTCTACCCAGAGATGGGACAGATTTTGAAAGGCTGCTCTGCTAAAGCCTGTGGATGTTTCCATAGGTCCAAACGACTTAAGTGGAAGTAATTTTGGGGATGTGATTTTGCACTTGCTTCAATGCATTTGAAAGGTCTGCTCAGGACTGTCACAAACCCTTCAGCCTTTGAGCAACAACTCAAGGAATTTGGATTTCCCAACTGTTTGAGGTTCTGGGTTGGATTTTTTGGTGTCTCATGTAAGTCTAACTTTTCTAGCTAGGTCTAGCTTTTCTGCAGGCTGAGTGCTCATCATGGCTTTTACTGTTGACTCTCTGTGGCTGAGAAGGTTTAGTCCAGATGTTCTCCTCCTGTTTTCTCCTCTAACTGGATGCAATCAATATCTGAGAGGTCTCTGATCCCCAGTTCTGTGTGGGTGAGGCTGGCCAGGTGCTGTCCCTCACAGCCGTGTGCTGTGATCCTGTAGATTGTGACTCTTTATACCAAAGCAGGCTCACAGGGCCTGGACACTTTCAGGCTGTGAAGGAGAAAGGCTTCTGTGCTTTTGAATTCTGTCACAGTTCCCTGTGGGCTCAGCCCAGCCCAGGCAGGTGACACCCCTGAGAGCACAGCCCTCCCACCCAGACTGGCAAACATGATTTTCCTGTCTGATTTTCCTGTTGTAAAACTGATTGTTCTGCTTGCAGCAGGTGAAGGCTGTTTGCTGAAGGTCATGCAGACCTCTTGTAAAACATTGCTGAGAGATCACATTTGACAAGAATGGGGAAAAGTTTCAGTCTCATGGCTTAATAAGTGCTTGCTGGGAAGCTGGGGTGTGGCTGAGGACACTGCACACATGGAGTGTCCCCAGGGACACAGAAAGGCTGCTCTCATTTGTAAAGCCAATTGTTGGGATGCAAACATTTATTTTCTGCCCTGGGCTGTCCCCATAGCTGGGCAGACTGTATCCTACCCTCAGCCCCTTCCAGTTCATTATCTGCTGTCATGGTCCAAACCCATCCTTCCTGATGGGTGAAGCCAATACATTAATCCTTATTTCCCTTCTCCTAAGCTGGATGCTGCAAGAGGGGGACATATGTGAGCAGTTCTGTTTTTCCTGTCATAGCTGGAGCTTCTCTCCATGGGAGCTGTCCCAGATGAGAGCAGAAGAGGAGCCTTAGCAGGAATATTGTGGGCTTTAAATGCTTTGCTCCATGCTACAACATCCTATAGGGTGAAAACCCTGTGCCAGTGGGCAAAGGTAATTGAAACCACATTTTCTTAGCTGAGTAATTAGATTGATTCTGCAGAAATGCGGACATGTGGAAAATTGAAAAATGGAAGAGTTGCATGCCCTTAGGCTGCAGATGAATATGTTGGTGCCTTTCTGAGGAACACTGGCTCAATCTATTGAATTACAGGACGTGCTGAGACCAGCTCAAGCACGATGCAAGTTCAGGCCCTGACTAGGGGAAACTCAGGCAGAAGGGGGTCTCCTCCTCACTGTGCTGATCTGAAATATGTATCCCTTTCCCCAGAACTTCTCACTGAATTCTGCAGTGCTCTGTGCAGCAAAAGGATGCACGTGTGTGAACTCAGTTGCAGGATTAGCAGAAAAACTTTCCAAGTAATTATACACTCACAGAAATTTTAATTGAATGGTGTATTTGATGGGACCAGATCACAGATCACACAGCTACAGGGATGCTGTTGAGACTGTGCTTGTGTGCATTTCATTTATGAGTTTTGACCTCAGACATCAAGTGGAAAGTATTTCTAATGGCTTCATTCCCCAGATTAAACCAGCCATACCTACAGTTTTCTATTCTTGCACATGATGACAGCTGAGAACTTCTTTGGATGCTGTCAGCCGTGCTGAGGGAGTGTTGGGGTTTCTGGGTTTCGTTCCTGTGATTGGGAGTGCTGTGGTTTGCAGGGTCTGGAGAGATCTCTGGAGCTATTTCTGTCTGAGGTTATTTATAAAGGTAAATATTCTACCATGGCTCTGTGGTGAGGTAGGTCCCACAGCCAAACTCTTCAGAGAAGCCTGTGAGTTTAAAATGCCTATTTGCAGTGTTGTATGTGTGGGTGGTGTGGGAAGTGGCAGGAATGAAGGCAAACAGGCACATGGGCCCTGAAACACCATTACTGTATGATGAGTAGCACCACAGATAGCCAGGGAAGTTCAGATATTAAATCTACCTGTATTCCCCTTCCTCATTTCCAGTATCACTTTTGAAGTATTTTGATTCAGAATTTTTGAGTAATACAGAATCTTTTCTTTACATCTCATGGCTTGGGCTTCTGGACTGCTCTTTCCTGTTCAGCTTGCCTTCTCTAGTTGTGACTTCTCAGTCTGTTCTAACTTCAGAGCTGGCTTTTCTTTGAGCAGGAGGTTGGTCCTGAGGTACCATCAAAGTCCCTCCAATATATATCAATCATACTGTGATTCTGATTTTTACTGGTCTCACTTCCTCAGATTTCAATGCTTTATTTCAGTGTGCTCAATTTTTGTCAAGCCATTTCCCTCTTACATAATTTTGCACTGCCCTGCATCTCCTCTTTGCATAAATGCAAGTCCAAACTGGTTCTTTTGAGGTCTGGCTAATCCATCATCCCAAACCTTTTCTACCTACATGGACTGCTATTAAGATTTAATTAACAACTGTTCTGCTGAAGCTTCAGTCCTGGTCAGCAGTATTGGAATTGCATTAAATAGAGGCATTAAAAATGCAACAGCATTTGTGATATCAGCCTTGCAATATGAGTCCCTGCTTTGTGTGTATCGTTTAACATCATCATCAATCAAGAAGCTCCAGTGCTGGGATCCTGTGTTCACATGATTTGTTGTTGCTGTTTGGGTTCTCTGGTGACATTTCAAAGTCCTGGGGGCAGGAGCTGTCACTGACTACACACCCATGGCACTGGACATTCTGCCATCTCCACGTGGAAGATCTCTGCTCTTCCATTTTCTTCCTGAACCCACCCTAGGAGCTGTCAGCAGCATCCAGGGCCATTGACATTGCAGAGCTTTACCTGCTTTCTGCCAAACATGCCTTCTGTCAAAAGATGTGACTTCAGGGTCCCTTTTGCCCTCTTTCCCCAGGTCCCATCAGCAGCATTTTGGTGAACCGCTATGGCAGCCGCCCCGTGGTCATGTTTGGGGGGCTCCTGTGTGGCGTGGGGATGATCTCAGCTGCCTTCTGCACCAGCATCCTGCAGCTCTACGTCTGCGTGGGCTTCATCACAGGTGAGAACAAAGCACCTCCTTCCCCTCCACGTGTGAGCCTCCCTGGGGCTTCCCCAGCTGGGCCAAGTGTGCACCAACACAAACACAAGGGGAAGCTGGCGAGATACAAAGCTTGTGAGATAAAAATCTGGTGGGACAAAGGCCCCACTCATCAATGCTCCAGATGAACTTTAGCAAAGGGAACATTCCCTGCTCAGTGTTCCTGGCTGGACATCCTGTGTGGGATCCAGGCAGGGCTGGGTGCTCTGGGCCAGACTGCTGGGGATGGTGACCATCAGTGCCCTCAGCTCCCCCTGAAGCAAACCCAACTTGACTGTGCTCTGCCCTGGGCAAGGCAAGTCCTTCTGGGTACAAGTGTGCCTATAAGGAAAGCACCTTTATTCCTGTTTTACTGTGTGTTATCTTCCCTCTGTGAGATACATGAGATTTCAGGAGTTTGCTTCAGTTTACTTGCCCTTTGCCAGCTTGTGAGGTGATGAGGTCCTTTATCTGAAAATAAGAATTGCTGGAGTTGACTGAAAATAGGCAACAATCTCCCTCTTGTGAAAAAACCCCAAAACCCTGTATTTCTTTCTTGAAGTTCCAATTTGAATTGTCTGCTTTGAAATATGAAATTCCATACTGGAAACTCAAGCAGAATAAGGCATAGGCTCAGTCCAGCATCTTTAAAGCCTGCAGGTGCCAGGTTATTACTCTTAAAGGTAAATGGATTAGAGCTCTCCACCTGTGTGAGTATAGATGCTTAATTGTAAGTATTTTTGTTTTATTATTTTGGATAAGATACAGCCAAAGTTTATTCCAGTGCAGCTAGGACATCTGCTTGAAAACATGACACAATGAGTTCAAAATTGGCTTTTGAGGTTGCCAGGTGTGTGGTTTAATGAATATTCCCAATCTCTCTGCAAATGCATTTAAGTGTTGCTGCTTTCTGAATGTGAAAATGTGAGCTCAACATTTAAAATCAATAAAACCAGCCAGGAGCAAAGTAAATTGGGACAGAAAGTTTGCCACCCTATTCTTCTATATCAATATTCCTTTATTAAATCTGTACAGTAGTGAATAAATCCCCATGTAGGATTCCCTCTCTTAAACCTGACTCTTCCTAAGGACTGTCACTGTAATTAAATGAAACGGTGTTATTATTGGATGAATAAATCTTGCAGATTCCTTGAAAGAGACTCCAGAAGCAAAGTGATGGGAAATAAAAATAACCAATGTCTCCCAATATTTCCTAATGCATGAGCTTGCGTCATTTCCTCCTAAACAAATGTCCTCTAGGAACGCAAATGGGGAAGTGACAGGACAAGGGGGAATGACTTTAAACTCACAGTGGGCAGTTTAGATTAGGTACCAGAAAGGAATTCTCTATTGTGAGGGTGGTGAGGCCCTGGCACAGGTTGCAGAGAGAGAAACTGTGGCTGCCCCTGGATCCCTGGAAGTGTCCAAGGCCAGGCTGGATGGGGCTTGGAGCAACCTGGGATGGTGGGAGGTGTCCCTGCCTCTGGCAAGGGAGTTGGAATGAGATGGGTTTTAAGGTCCCTTCCAACCTAAACCATTCTGTGATTCTAACTTGACTAATGCTGGATTAGCATATGGAAACCATGAATCCTTTGGTAAAAACATTCCATGCATTTTGGTGAGCAGAAGGACTCAGACAAGAAACAGGGCTGTAGGAAGGCACCAGCTTCTATGTTCTAAAGGAAAAAAGGTGACAGGAGGGAATTCTGTGCATAACCCCAATGGATCTGGGACTGATAAAGACCTTGTTCTTGCCTGGTCTCTTAATGTGTCTGCAAGCCTGTTCCATCACCCAGCACAGAGAGCTGACAGTGTGGGCAGTGCTCAGTGCACACAGGTGACCCCTGTGCCAGCCCCGAGGTACAGGGCTAAAACACCCACATCTCTTTGTCTGCAGTGCTGTGTTGTTTCCCCTGAGCACAGCACATCTTTTGTGTGCACCTTTTCCTCCTGCTTGCTGAACAAGGGCAGCCGTGTGGATGAGGTGCTGGCTGATAACCCCTCATCTCCAGGCACGGGGTGTGTGCTGGGGAAGGAATATTAATTTGACAGAGAAGGGAAGATGCTAACGTGCTTGATGCCTCTAATTAAGCTTGAAGTATCTTTGCTGGTCAGGCCTAACCTGGAAGCATTCAAGGGCAATTAGGAAGCTGCCTGCCCATCACAGCGACAGTGCTGCTGCACGGGGAGAGAGGATTTTGTCAAGGGGATTTGCAGTAACTGTAAAGCAACCTGTAAACATCACACTCTTTCTAGTCCTCCTTTCTACTAGCCTGGAAAGAAAGCAGACTGATGTAAAAGCCTGTGCTCATGTAAGTCACAGGGATGGAGGTAAAAACAAGGTCTTGGTACAAGGAGGTCTCTGCCACACTCCTGTGCCTTTGGCATATTAATAGAAATCTCTTCAGAGGAGCAGAGCAGGAAGTATCTGTTTGCAGTGGAGGGATTAGACACAGCAATCTCAGTTCTGACTTGATTATGCCTGTTTCCATTTGCATGCAGAGCAGGAACCAGGCTCTGCTGGTGGAGGCAGCTCTGTCCTTGATGGCACTTTGCATGCACTGGAAACCCCACAGCCTCTTCCCATTTGTTTCCCTACAGTGCTCAGGAAAAAGAAATGGGGTTTGCAAGCTGTCCACCTGGACAGGTGCCAGCCTGGATGCATTAAATAGGTGTTTCAACATGCAACCTCTGCTGAAGTCTGAGGTAGAAGCAGCGAATTTCAAAGCTAATTGCAAGGTAGTAACGAGTGGTCAGAGTTTAGTTCAATCTGCACCAATTAGACTGCCATGAAATAAAATGGGATCTTGAGTGAGGCATGTGGACTAATGAGAGGAGAGTCTTTGCCATGGCTGTAAATGTTGAGCACTGAAATACCTGGTCAGAGTGTTCCTTGCTAATAAAGTAAGAACAAGATCAATAACTGCACAGCTGAGTCCTGTAGCACCACTTATTTCTTTCTAATATGAGTGAGATGTATTTGATCCAGGAAAGGACACTCCCTCTGGCACAGGTTTGCTTCTGTTCTTGCAACACCACTGACAGACCTCTCTGTCATATCCCTGGGGAGAAAATGTGGTTATTGAGTAACAATTCCAGCTATGGAAAAGCTGCTGTAGTTTCTGAAAACTGTAATAAAATGAATGTAAATATTTCCTACTAAAGTCAGCCAAAAGCTTAAAGTAAATTGAAATTCCAGTTATTCAATTTGAAACTCTCCAAATTTAATTAATGGGAAGAGCATGAGGTAATATTAAATTAGATTTGTCTGACTGGCAAATTAATGTTCACATTATAAAAAAAATTGAGATGATTATTGTTTAAGTGGGTAGCTGGCATCCAGTCTGATTTCCCTCCTTTGGAAGACATGTGGTGTGTCCCTACCAAAAATGACTCTGTGGAAATAAATGATGGTTCAATTTCTGCCCTAACTGACCAGCCTGGGAAATGGGGAGCTAATACAAACTCTCATCTGCTGTGCTGCATCTTCTCAGGTGGAAAAAGATATACTTCTATATTTCAGCACTATCCAAGGGTGTTCTCCAACCAGGGCTGTGATTTTTCTCTCTGGTTCCCAGGTCACCCTGAATTTGGCCCAAATGCATTACAAGCAGGCTGCACTTCCCAAAGATGCCTAATATATGGACTATGTAAAAAAGTTCATGCTGAGAATGTTTTCTATCCAAATTTATTTTACTATGTAACCATTTCAATTTATTTTTAATGTTGTAAACTTCCAAGTAATTAAAAAAAAAGTACTTTAGACTTGGAAAATATCATAATTTTGTAAACCCATTTAAACTGAAGCTCTCCAGCATTGGCTGGATTCTGCTGCATCAGTTGGATTCTACTCTATCAGTGACTAATGATAGTGTTCCTTAATTAATTTTGAGGACCTTGACCTTTGTAAATTCTCTTCTGTAAAGCAATATGCCTAATTATGTACTGCACAGTTAAACAAACTAATTATATCGACTAATGAACAAGAAAAAAGTCTGCATGACCCTATTTTCAGGATTCATGTTCTCTGATATAATCACTTCAAGGATTACATTTTTGCTTTGTTCTAATGTGGCTCATTCTTTCCTGGATGATGGAGTGAAAAATATGTGGCATGATTTTTAAATGCCATTTTGATGGAGTTCTGAAAAATGAACTTTTTATGAAAATATTTCATGTCAAAGAAATGCTTGAAAATATTATTGATGTGTAATTATTGATTATTGATGTTGGGCATCAGGAAGAATTGATGGACATCAGGAAAAATTTTTTCACTGAAAAGGTGATTTAGCACAGGAATGGGCTGCCCAGGGAGGTGGTGGATTCACCATCCTTGGAAGTGTTCAAGAAAAAGCTGGATGTGCCACTCAGTGCTCTGGTCTAGTTCATAAAGTGATGATTGGTCAAAGGTTGGACTCCATGGTCTTGGGGGTCTTTTCCAACCTTATTGATTTTTGTGATTCTATGGTTCTAGGTGGCAGTGCTCTCAAACAGAACCACAGAAAACTGAGACCATCACAGCATTTGGTATCTCTGCCTGCAGATTCCACCTGTGCAGGAGAAGCTGGCCAATTGAATTAGTGCAGATTTATAATGGCTTTTATATATCTAAATGTAATAAAAATAAATTCTAATTAAAAGAAACATTCTAGGGTCCAGTGGAATTAGCATCCTTGGTAGCTGTTTTGCTGTTTTGCTGTGTGCTTGCAGACCTCTTAATCTTTTGCATCAGACCTGAATTGCTCACAGCACCAAATCAGTTGTGGCTGAGGAGGGTTGATGTTATTTTCTGGCTGCCCAGCAGCAGAGTTGGGTGCCCATGGAAGGGGAGACCAGCCCTTGATAAATGAACTTTGGTGGTTGGCACTGTCCAAGCCAAAACTGCCTTCCTCAAACTGGGAGTTGCCATTTTTTAAAAATAGATCCATCCTCTCCCCCAGCAAGCTGGACAGAACCCACTAGCATTCCAGGAGGGAATAATTTTGTTACACTCTGAAGCAAGCTCTTGGTGCTAGTTTTGCCACCCAAGAGATTTGCAGTGAAAAAGGAAGGGGGTTTTCTGACTGAAAGGGTGTTTCTGGGGTCTGGCTACCCAAATGTGGCAGCCAGAACTTAGCAACGTTTGCATCCAGATTATTGCATTGAAGAGCCACCACTGAACCAATTGCCTGTGAATTTCCCTAATCAATGAGCTGAGGAGAAATGGGTCTCAAATCTTCCTTTGTTTATCTCATCTGTTTTCCAGGATTTGGCCTTGCTCTCAACCTTCAGCCATCAGTGATAATCATAGGGAAATACTTCTTGAAGAGAAGACCCATTGCCAACGGCCTTGCTATGGCAGGGAGCCCCGTGATGCTTTGCACCCTAGCACCTCTGAACCAATTCCTTTTTGAGAATTTTGGCTGGAGGGGCAGCTTTTTAATTCTTGGGGCAATTTTATTAAACTGCTGTGTGGCAGGAGCTCTCTTCAGACCCATCGGGGCACGCACAACACTGGTCAAAACCCCAGTGACTGAGGAAGGGAAGGATGCTCTGAAAGGAAAGATCACTGAAGATGGCCCCGTGGAGAACAAAACAGAAGAGGAAGAAGGAAAGGACTGCTTTGAAAAAATCAATCAGTACCTTGATTTTTCCCTCTTTAAACACAGAGGGTTCTTGATTTACCTGATCGGGAACGTGCTCATGTTCCTGGGGTTCTTTGCCCCCATCGTTTTCCTGGCACCCTATGCAAAGCACACTGGCATTGATGAATATTCAGCTGCTTTCCTGCTCTCCATCCTTGCTGTCGTGGACATGGTCGCTCGCCCCGCCACCGGCATCATTGCCAACAGCAGGTGGGTGAGGCCGAGGATCCAGTACTTCTTCAGCTTTGCCATCGCCTTCAACGGCGCCTGCCACCTCCTGTGCCCGCTGGCCTCCAGCTACACCGGGCTCGTTGTGTACTCCAGCTTCTTTGGGCTGGCCTTTGGCATGGTGTGTGCCATGCTCTTCGAGACGCTGATGGACCTGGTGGGAGCTGCCCGGTTCACCAGCGCCGTCGGGCTGGTCACCATCGCTGAGTGCTGCACCATACTGCTGGGACCACCCATTGGAGGTGAGTGTGTTCTCCTCTGTGTGTTATCTCTGACCAGGTATGGACAGAAAACACTGGACACGATGGTGTCTTGCTCTCCTCATCTGCTGCTGTGGAGGTTTTAGCTCTAACCAGGTGTGGGCAGAAAACACTAGACATGATGGTGTCCTGTTCTCCTCCTCTGCTGCTGTGGCAGTGTTGGCTCTAGCCAGGTCTGGACTGAGGACACTAGACACGGTGGTGTCTTGTTTGGACTTGGTTGTTTATTATTTCTTATCTAAGTTACAGTCTCATGAAGTGTGACCTCTGTCTAACAAGAGAAGAAAATGGCCACTTCTACAACTTGTTTCAAGGACTTATAAACAATAAGAAAAACCAATTAAAACCCAACACCTAAGTGTTGCTGTCGGACACGAAAGAAAGACTCCAGGTATTTCAGAAGGCAAAGAGCATAGAAAAAGAAGGCTTTATTGTTTAATTCTTACTGCCTTTTATAAGGTGGTCTGATACAGACTTAACATGATTGGTGAATAGGAACAACACCTCCCTAATCCCATTGATCAATTAGAGAAACAGCAAAATACC
>VXBB01002557.1:0-18235 GCA_013399915.1 Illadopsis cleaveri
GCTGTTCTGCCTTTTGAAAAAGTTTATTAATGAATTTGTTTAATTTCCACACCCTTAAATAAATCATTGACTTGGGTATGAAATCAAATGTAATTTGGTCAGCCTGTAACATGCTTTTATTGTAGATGATGTGCGAACCACTCTGGATTTAGCCGCACTTTTGCACTTTCTCAATATGTGTCAATTAGGAAAATTCAACATAACTAATGTGCTCTACTCTCAGTAATGATAACATGTCTGGAAATACAGTATGTGAAGTCTTATGGACATTAAAGCATAATTTTTAGGGAATAAAACACCCCAACTATGTTCAAAACTATAGCTAGGGCAGGAAGTGGGAGACTATAATGTTCTACTTAAAATTTAAATTACCTTTAAAAAAAAAAACAAAAACAAAACAGTAGTAAGCAAAACTATAACACATTTCAAAAATAAGGTTGTCTTGGTAGAAATATCTTGAACTTAAATAAGATATAGAGCTGTTTTACATGACATTTTTTAAATCTCTCTTTCATTTTAGATATTGTATGCACAACTGAGTCACTATAGAATTTCCTTTTGAGATCTCAAAAAATCATTAGATCCACCACTCTTAGTTTCGATTCACATAAAATGCAGAGTACACTGCAAATTTCATCTCTATCCTCCAAAAAATAGCATGAATAATCAAAGTCAAAGATTAAATTACTTAAGTCCCTAATTCTCACAAGCAGTCTACTCCTCTTGAAATCAGATCCTAAACAACATTTGCTTCCAGTGTTCCAAGAATCAGGATGGTTAATTCCTCTGAGCTAGCAAAACTTTTCTGGCATAAAGCGGCATATAAATTTTGGCTAATGTACTATATGTCAGATGATATTTTGTCATAATAGTTTACATGACTTTTATTTATTCTTAGTTCATTATATTTTAAAGTATTGAAGCAAGCAGTAACTTAATTTTGCGATTTTGTACCACACTGAGGTGTTTGCACTCTTTTTATCATCATGAACACAGATGCTGTTCCTTGTAACTAACACTGTGCTTTATTTACAGTGTTAGATACAAAAAGATATATATTCTTAACAATTTTGTACACAGTTTTAACAAATAATTAAAAAAAAAAAATCTCTGTAAAAATTCCTTGTTTGGGAAATGGAAAGCAAGATGTAAAGAAGGCCCTAATTTTTATTGTTGCTTGATCTTTACAATTCTTCAAAAAATAAATCAATTCTTTATGCAAACCATACACATAGGATTGCTAATCTTGACAAGGACCAAAGAAATATAGCACCACCTTTGATCCCCTGTTATATTTTCTGACCAATCTGCATGTTTTTCTTTTGTATTAATGGACATTTCTGCCCTCTTTCTCCCATTCTCTTCTCTGGAAGAAAATTGTCCTAGAGGTATTATGCTTTTAGAGAATACATGTAAATATAATTTTTCTAGATATAATTAATAAAATTCAGGAAGCCCCAAAACACTGTTGAAAATGTTCTACAACAGCATAAAACTTTCAGGATGTGAAATAATATTTAATGTATATATGCCATAAGAGATGTAAGATTTATTTCACACTACCAAGTAAAGATTAAATCCACCAACAAAACATTCAAGGTCTAAATTTGAACTATGGAAAAATGTAGGGATAACTATGCTCCACTTTTATCATGCAGCATTGGCTTCTCAACACGGTGACTTACATTAAAAATTACTAAGAGTAGAACCTGAAGACTTGTTTTAAATTTCCTTTGAATATAGGTGGTTTTCCAATTGTGGAATGAATTATTCAAGGATAATCTTAGAATTATCTAGATAATAGTCCCCTTAATGTATTTTGAGAATAAAAAAAATCAAATTCAACTAAGTTTTCTAGGCGCTTTTATTTAAACTTTGCCTATTTTCCTACGCATTATCTAGCCCGAGAACCGCATTTAACAGGCAAAGATATAACCTCCATGGTAATTACAGCTACAATTTATTTACAAGTAATCACACAAGTACATATATATATATATACAGTTCTAGATATCATTGTCCATATAACCACATTTCAGAAGTTTCTGTTTGAAAGTTGAAAAGTCCCAATGATCCAGGCAGGACTCTAAAAATTAAAATTTATCCACCAAGAAAACTGAAATGAAAACAAAATGTGCATCAGGATAAAAGAGTTTGCCTGTCCAGCAGCAGTACTTTTCTGTGAATGACCCCCTTACTTGCATTTATTATGTTGATTACTCAGACCACTGGAGCACAGGGTGCTGTGCAAAGCCATCAGTCAATAAGGTAATTTATAATGATCACCCTTCTGGGCGAACTAGGGGATGAACTAGTCATTACTGTTTTCTTCTAGCTGAAGAAATCTGTTCCCCTGTTATAAATATTCACCAAACAAACAGAAAATCCACCAGCCTCTCTAACATTTTCTTCTTACAGAGAAGTGAGAGGCTGTAGTTGAAACTGATTGTGCTTGAATACAGCTTAATAACAAGAAACATCTCTTTTTAACCTACGAGACTCTGATCGATGTGTTCATCAATAGCATAATTGGTTTAATGATACAAGAAGCTGCTGTTAGGGTGGCTTCAAGTTAAGGAAAACGACTTCCCTTAAGTGTGCTGGAAGCAAGGTACAAACTGATGGCCAGCATTCCACTGAAGCAGAGAGCAAAACATGGACTTATCTCACATACTTCCACTGACTGTAGCTCAATGTCCCTTGCAGGCATGTGAAGGGTTGCTTCATTTCAGCCCCCTGCCAAGATTTATTTGGATTAATCCTTTGTGGGGCAAGTAACACCCCGGCATGGCTGTGGGCCGGGGGCAGGGCTGGAACTAGAGGCTGGGGCCAGAGGTCGAGGCTGGGTTTGCCTATAGAACCTTCTGGAAAATTGCTGCTAGTGTGGGAAGGAGGTGCTCGTACCACACACAGGACAGCAGGGGGAACAGGAGTACAGCTGGGCAGGGGCCAGGGTGATGAAGGGCAGTCTTGTGCCACAGCGTGGCTGTGAGAGCCATCTCATGTCCCATGATGGGAGGGAGTGGCGGGAGAGCCCTGCAAGTCACCTGTTTTCCTGTGTACTATTCTGTGGGCCCCTCCCTTTAGAGGCCTCTGCTGTGGCCATGTCCCTTGCTGTTTCTATCACCTGCCCTGGTGCCAGGCTCGGTTTGCTGCTGGGTTTGCTGGGGGAGGAGTATTTTGGTGATCGTGGCTGCATTTGCTGAGGGGGCAGCCAGCCTTGGAGGGGACAAGAGTGAGGTTTTTGGAGAACCCAGGAGTTAAATCTCAGGGAAACTTGCCTGAGAGTCTGCAACGAAGACCTGTTTGTGGTGGATGAGATGCCAGGCACTAAGGCTAAATTCTTTTAGATAAGAAGGGATTTGGGCGAAAAAGGGGAAGAAGTAGGGGCAGATCCTAGAGATGGTGAATGCAGGAGTGATAGAGGATGAGACTTGTAGCATGAGAGTTGTAGGTGGCAATCTTATTTGCTAAATAAGGCCATATTGTGGATCCTTGTTTTGAGGGCTGTATTGTATCTTGGGCACATCTGAATGACAGTGAGATAAGGAAGTAAAAAGTATTCAGCCCTCAAGATGGGGTGGTGATGGTTGTATTTAGTTCCTCCTTTTTCCAAAAAACTAAATCAAGTTGAATGACATGCTCCTATGTTGCTGGTAAACCAGTCTAATCTGAGTGTTTCAGACTTGGAGTGCTAGTTGTTCAGTGTGCAAATCCAAATGAAATAGCATCAAGAGAGCCTCAGAGAGATGTGCAGCTGACGCATGTTTCACGGACTCGTGTGCTGAGTTGATTCAGCCAGGCTGCTGGCAGATGGAAGGAGTCTCTGGCCTTTGCCTTACTTAATCTTGCCATCCCATTGACAGTGGCCAGAGTAGCCGTTGAACAAGCTGTCAAGCAAAAATGCTGCCAGACCTGTTGCCGACAATTTTCACAGCGCTTTGGTAGCTATCCATGACTTCCTTGTTTCAGAAGCCTTTGGTTTTCCAAAACTGTTTTATTTTATTCAAGCTGTCAGTCTCTTACAAAAATGTAGAAAAATTATAGGCAGTTCATGAAATGACAATGACTTTATGGCACAGGCTCACATTAAGAGATTAATTTTACCCCATCTCTCAAGCACAATATGTCATACTGATCATAAAAAAGGTTATCCTGTAGAGAAGAAAGAGCTTCCTGCAATTCCCAGGTTCAGGGGGAAAGATCCAGGAAGGCTGATAATGAATTAATGGACTCATAACTGATGCCATTTGAACTGTTGTGAAAATACTGTTTACTAAAGTGTATAATGGGAATGAAAACAACATTCTTTATGTTCTCACTCCCTAAATCTAGCACCTAAGACTCACATTTAAGTGATTAGTAAACTTCTGTATTTTATTCAAATGATTACTTAATAATACTGAGTGACATCAGCTAAACTGTGATAACTGGAAAAAAAAACCCCAAACCTATATTAGACATAAGCTTTCACATATAGAACAAATTCTACCCTCTTCTTTATCAAATGTTAAACTGCAAAAAAAAAAAAAAAAGCAAAAAAAATAGCCAGGGCTAGTTCACAGTGGAAGTTAGGATTATCTCATTGGGAAAATACAGTTTTGTCATGTTTCCCTCTAACTGGAGATTTATGGACTGTGATGACTACTTAAAACAGACACAAAATGTATACTGTTTCTTCTTGCTCTCTATCTTTATTGAGTCATCTTTAAGTATATGTAAGACTTAAAAATCTCTAAATTTTTGTCTGGCTCACTGAAGTTCTCCATTTTATTTTCAGAAAGGTCTTATAAAGAAACCTGTTAGAAAAAAAAAAAAAGTATCTGGGAAAGAAAATGTAGGTGATTTCTAAAAAAAAAAAAAGCTCAATATCATTGCTCTGCTGCCATTGAAATGTATGTTTTGTAAGTTTCTTCCAGTATGCTTACAAAGGGATGGCTTTCTATAATTGTTTTATTTCAGATGAACTCAGAATCAGTAGAAATCAGTATGATTTAGGTAAATCAAGAAGATAAATTCTTTGTTTTTTTCTAAAGACAAAAAATCCAAACTTAAACAAAGAAAGAATATCCAAACCCAACAACCAACTGAAATTTCAGAGCCTGCGTCATCTCTTACCTTGGGCCAAATGAAAAGTCTGCTATCTGAAGATACTTCAGTTCAACTTCTTATAGCAAAGGGTCTATAGCTTAAGTATAAATTGTGGCTCTTAGGTTTTTGTTTGACAAGTGAGAGCAGAGCTTTTATTGCATTGTGGTATTGTTTACAGGCTGTCAAAATATTTGCATGTGTTTGGTATTTTTTTCACTAACAAGTGCTATTATGTACAGCCATTCACTGAATTCAAAAAGCAAATAGTCTAGGAGGTTTTTGTGAGCCAAGTGATAAAGGACTTTATTCTTAAGAACATTTAATTTTCCTACTGGATTTTAATGTAATGACCAAGCACTCAAATGATAATTTTTTTGATTACCTTGTGAACTATTTCCAAATGCTGGTGGAATACACAGAGCTCTGCCATCAAAATTGCAAGTGGGGCATGGTCAGCGTAGGAGCTGTTATTTATCTGTATTATGTCTTATTTTATATAGCTTCCTGTTGTTATAATTTTCTTCTGGCCTGACATCTTGTCCATACATTTGTGTTGTTGTAGAATACTCCCTTTTGTCTTTGCAGCTAAATCTCAACATATTTTGGTAACACTGCAACCCAGGGGTTGTTTTCCTCTCTCAGATACATGTGGCAGCCAACAAGAGAGAATCCTGAATTGCATGCATAGAAAACTTTATGGAAGATGAACAGAGGATTTCTTTGCAAGTTAGTAGAACATATGAGTGTGTATAAGCAAAAGCAGTTGTTATTTAGAAAAATTCCCTCAGTGGATCTGATTCTTTTTTTTTTTACATGCTCTTAAAATTTTCTGTCTGTGCTTGTGAAATGTTCTATTGTACATGCATAAGATCATAGCCTACAATTTCCTACAACTAGTGGAGTTATTCTGATATAGTACAAACTCCAAGATGGTGTAGACATAGCCTTTAAATTCTAATCTATATCAGTGTATAATATAATTTATAAGTTATGCTACATGTATTAGGGAATCTTGAGTAGATGCTGGTTCTTAATTAATATTGATATGGTAAGCTTTTAACATTTGCCAGTTTTCAATGCAAAATTTCCCTTTATCAAAGAGGATTGAAAATTGGACAAATTAACATTGATTCTGAGGCAATACTGCACTGTTGTGTCACTGGTATCAGCATTAATGACTTGTACAGTCACATTACTCCTTAGGCACAAACCTTGTCTAAGCTGTGTGTAGAATACAAATATGGAAACATGTATTGATACTGAAACTATAACACTAATTACTATTAATTAAAATTAAGCCACTTTTCTACAGTGAAGGATTATTCATCACATAACAACTTTATGTAAAGATGGAGTGCCTTTCAAGTTTAATGTTACAGTTTAAATATTGGGTGATGTGTGCAGAAAGAATAGATGAAATCCTCTGGTTGGTTGGTTGGTTGGTTGGTTGGTTGGTTGGGGTTTTTTGGTTCTGTGCTGTTCAAAGCACTAGTAAAGTAAGTCATAATGATCTTCTCTGTCTTCCTCTTAACTTATTAATTTTTTTGAGTAAAAAAACAGTTACTCTCCTGTCTTCATAGATCATATCCCATGATTTTTAATGGGCTTTTTTTATGCCATAGTGTTTTTATCTCAGCCCTGTGTCAGTCAGGATTTTTTTGAAGGATCATTGAATCAGATAAAATTTTTCACAGATATTTTAATACTGATCAGCTGCTTGTATCAGTGCTTTATGGCCCGAAGAAAGGAACAAGATATATTATCAAAAAATTAAGTACACATTTCAAAATCAGGAAGCTTGAGTGGGGATTCCAAATTGATAGGTAGCTCAGAGTCTTTTTCAAATGTTGATTTTGTTTTTATCATGTCTGTTTTTCTGTGTGAGGAAAAGTGTCCACACTGCGTTTAACACTCCAAAATGTTTGTGTATAGGATATGAAGATAAATATTCTAGCTTAATAAAGCCTTAAGACACTTTTCTAGAATACACAAGCCCTTGAATATCTCTGTAGACAGAAAAAACACTAGTGTTACTCCTCAGTTCAGTAACTAGTGTTACTCTCAGTACTCCTGAGTTCTGTTTTCATAGAAGGTAACTAATGTAATGTACTTGCAATATAATTATGTCATACCATTTTCTTGAAGGTGGAGGACAATTGAAGACATGTGCAGAGCTACCTTCACAGAATCATTGAATATTCTGAGTTGGAAGGAGCTCACAAGGAACATCGAGTCCTTTCTGAAAGTAGACTTGTTTGTGCTTTAAAGGAATTATTTAATGTCATTTGCAAAATTTTATTCAGATTTTCTTCTAAATAATAAGAATATTTGAGAAGTACTGTCTGTTGGTATTTGAAGGGCTTCTTGTGAAAATTGTAATTTAAAAAGGTACTTCTGTGGAGTTTCACATTAGAAGACATCAAGTGTTTGACGGGAAAAAAAATACATAATTTTAGTGGAAAAAATATATTTTGCATGTACTAGTGACATGCTTTGTCTTTCAGGAGTTTTTTCAAATCTAGAGAAGTTCTGAGACTACACCATAAAATAACTACTTTTGTCTTTGTATGATATGTATCATTGAAGTAGCTGTTTTATATATGTTTTCAATAAGGAAATATGGGGGGTTTCTTGCTATTAAGCTAGACATGAATTTTCCCTGAATGTTGTGACAAACTTAAGGTGATCATTAAGAAGCAGGAAAAATATTTATATTTATAATCATATAGAAGGAACACAGGATGATGCCCTATATTAATGTTTAGGGTGAAGAAGGGCATCAATTGTGCCAGATGCCCTTGGTAGGCTCAATAGGTTTTCTTTGAAGCACTTCTGCCTCTCAGGTGTGTTTATGCCACTAGAAATGACAACAAGGAGGAAAACTTGCAAGATGCATTCGAGTGCAGCAGAGTATTCATAAATGTGATATTGTGTGTTTCATGCCTGATATTTTTTGTGGTTGCAGACACTTGCACCATCACAAGTAATTAAAAGCAAACAAAAGAGATGTGCACAAAAAAACAAAAGCTTAAAATTATCTGTATGGCTTTGGGCTGTAACTACTGTAAGTGTATAACCTAGTATTTTTATATCTTAGGAATGCAATAGGTATGGTACAGCAACTGTTGCAAGGGAAAAGGTTTCTTTTCAGGTTATGTTGTCTGTTCTCAACAAAAATGAATTACACACGGTGGGTGAGTAAAACTGTCCCCGTGTTTATGATCCCTGACTCATTCCACAGGTTTTATTTGCTTCCATTTCAAAGGCATTTTACTACTTTTGTACAGCAAATTGTATCTACACCATAAAGTAACAGTTGCAGCTTTTACAAGTCTAGGATTACATATTCCCTGGACAGTTTTCTTTACATTGGTACAAGCCTTGAGATATCAGAATTCTGGAAATGCAGAAAATTGTTAGAGGAAAGCTGTCTCCAGGTGACAAAAGGAAATTGGAAGACAAAAGAAGAAATAAAAAATAAATAGAGTCCGGTTGCTGCAGAGCACCAGCTGCAATAGTTGTTTCTCTACTCCCATAGGTTTGTGAATCTTGACCTCTCTTGTTAAAGGTGGAATTTTTTCTAGGAAGAAGTTGATAAATGCTTCACACACATGTACATGTATAGAAAGGTGACTTGTGATGTCAGGGCAGCAATGTGGAAAGGGACTAACATAGCTAGGAGATGAGAATAAAAGGGAGGAGGTACAAAAAGTGCTGTAGACCTGTACCTTATAGCCTACTTTTTAATTTTTCACTTGCAGACCTCGTGCAGTTACTTCCTCTCATTCTACATATTAAGAAAAGCAGAAGATGGATGCTAAAATAAGAGGTGTAACTTCCTGAAACTGAATAAAATTTCCTATTTGTGCTTAATTAACAAATTTGCTGAAATAAATTATTTGTTGCAAAATCAGTATTGAGGTGCTGGGGTTTCATTTTTCAGAGACAGTCACTGTGAACCCCATGGATGGTGCTTGGAGGGTTGAAAGTGGCTCATGTGAATATCAATTAATAGTGTTCTAGTGACTAGGAACTCTGCAATAATTTCTTGTTTACACTTCTGCCTTAGGAAATATATAAACATGAAAAATTACAAGTTACTGTTTCAGTTTCTCTCAAAAATCTATCACTTAGAGCTTGACATAGATCTAACAGAGGATAGTACAGAGGATAGAAAACTGGGAAATCCTCAGACAGTTTGTTTGCTTTGTTTTGAACTAGTCCTCTGGAGTTTCTGATCACATCTTAGCTGTCATATGGACCTTGCTATCTCATCCTGTCCTGTGGTACCACAAGCAAGAATGCAAGAGATGTTCAATCTAATGGTGTTAATGAATGATCACAGGATACTTTTGAATGTTCTGCAGCAAATTAGAAGGCAAAAGAAAGATACTGTAAAAGGCAGCTGTAGTACTTTGTAGCAGAGCTCAAACATAGCATGTGCCTGTCTTGGATAAAAATCTTAGATAATTGCAGGAAATTGGTAGTACAGATAAAAACTAAAATGCTTAAAATACGGTGTTAGATTTTGGGAGAGTATTTCTTCCTAATGATAAATCTGATGACAAGTCTAATCATAAATATTTATCAGATTATCTAAAGTTTATATATAAACTTAGGTAGCTGTTTAATATTTATTTTGCAATGGCATGTTTTCACATTGTCCTCATCTGGTCTCTAGTTACTGTAATCTGGAAAATATTGGGAAAATGGTTTGGAAAAGTATTTAGAGCTCAAATTATTGATGCAGTATGTGTTAGACCTGCATCCATGGCCTACCTTTCTAAATGTCCAGTGGTACCGCGTATGTTTAAGATAATTTCAAAGAAAGAGTAAGCCTATTCCCTTTTTAAATCCTTTGAGAAAGAACATCCTTAATAATCACAGTATTTTGATACCTGTTACTTGAGCCTTGTCTTGCAAATTTAAACATTTGTTTTCTGGAATGTCTGTGCTTTGTGACATATGCAGTTAATGGAAAGTCTTTAGAAATCCACTGCAGAATTATTATTTTTTTTTTTTTTTCAGCTTATGTGATGTCAGAGATGTTACTTTTAAATTTGAAATAAAGGTCAAAACAATTCTGTTAAGCTCATATTTATCTGTTGCTTAGTAGAATGTTCAACTGATATAAATATTTCCATGTGAAAAACTTAAATGTACATTCTTCAATAATGTCAGATTTCCTGTTTCTGTGAAAGTCCTTCAGAACTGGAAATAGACATCATTGACATCTCAAACAACATGCATTTAATCTGCCTTTAATTACGTATGTCCTTTTTTATTCTCTGTATATGCTTTACACATTAATATGACTAAGATTTCAGTGATGTAGCAAGAATTCTGAACTTTTTGTTTGTTTTACTTTCCCCCATATAGTTTTGTTCCCCAATCCCCAACTGAGACTGAAACAGTATCAAAATGGAGCAGTATAACTCCGTGTTGAGTAAAAGATGTAAATATTTTTTTGAAGTTTAGAAAGAAAAAAAATAGGAATTGAAATAACAATTAAGGAATTGGACAAAACAGTTAGAAATCATCTAAGTTTTATTTTAACTATATAGTGAAAAATTAGCCATAGATGTAATATGTTTGTACAATTGTAATCTCTCTTCAGACCTCATATAAACATTGCAAAAAGCTAAATATATTGAAGAGGTCATAATTAATGCATGACTTTTGATACTAAGTAGTGTAAATCTTTATTGATTTATATGATGGCTGGAACTCCATAGAAACTATAGATCCAAGATGTGTTTTGTCCTTCCTCTGTTTATAATTGACCTTTAAGAAAGGCCTAACAAAGAGAAGAGGGCTGCAGTCATCTTAGTCTTGCAGTCTCTTGAGCCAGCTCATGAATGACCACTATGTACTGGGAGAAAAAAAGTGCTGTCCAGCACTAAAAGGTTACTGAACCATATTAAAGAAGTAGTGATGAGTGTCTGCATTTTACTTTCATAAAAGGCAAAAGCTTTAGGTCCACTTTTGAACATGTAAACACTGGAGTTTTTACTTCCGAGCTAGTTGTTGACAGAAGCATAAATTCTTAAATTCACCTTGGAAAATTATTTTGAATCCTCCTTCAGCTATTGTCTTAAGGATGCTGCTTAGTACGAAAACAATAGTCAGACCAGGATCTACTAAGAAAGTGTGCTGTAACTTTAGGAACATAGAGACAGAAGGCTTTATCAAGACAAGTGGAATTTGGGAGTGAAATATTTGTGACATTTTGAGAGGAAGAAAAGTGATCTAACTGCTATTGCAGTATCTCATTCTTCACTTAAAATGAGCAGGGCTGCTGATTTCTAGACTTGACCTGAAATTCATTTGTTTATCTGAAACACAGGCACACTGGCAGAGTGAGGACATGCTTCTAGGCAAAGCCATTATCCAAACATATTTTCTTAGCTTATAAAATGTATCTAGATGGTTATTTAGCTCTGTGCATTGTCTGGGAAAAAAACCCCACAAACCCAACGATAAACACACCCCATAATTCCTGCACACACAGTCCCACACCCCTTTTCTGAAGGTGTTCACAGCACATCTGAAGCTTGCAACTGCCACCATTCACGCAATGCAAGTAATAGTCGTCTTTATGCATTAAAAAAAAATAAATCTCCTCCTGTTTTGTAAGTTCCACTGCATGCTGCATGAAATTAAAACTTTTAAAGTTGAAATTAAAAGGAAATATATTTTTAAAACTGCATTACATTTTTTAATTAGTTATATAAAAGGAAATATATTTTTAAAACTGCATTACATTTTTTTTTAATTAGTTATACAAAGGCAGATCTTCTTACTACTTAGAATTATGTATATTTTTCTTTTTTTAAAGTAAATCTTTGTTTTAGGAAGTTATTGGCAAAGATGAGAAATTGCAAGTTTGGGTTGGGTTTTTATTCCATGCAAAGACAGCATGCAGTTTATTCCTATTGTTATTCACAAAACAGGAAAGCAAGATTAATGACAATTTAGTGTCTCTGTACAGTCAGTTCACCCCTGTCAAGGAGAATGTTGAGGCTTCCATTTTTATTCTTCCTTGTCCTCTGCTGCTGATTGTAGGAACACTAAGCAAGTTAAAGAATGTGTTTGTCAACTAGAACATCTTTCTGTTATGACCTGGATATTCATCACCAGTCTTACTTTAGAAGTGTGGAATAATGATAAATTTGGGTGCTAGCTGGTCTAATCTGGCTGTCAACCAGCAACCTTGAGCTGAGATGCTCTTTTATCTTGTGAAACAGATTCATGAGACATTCACTCCTTAAGTAAAATCAACTATTTAGCTTTTCTTTCCCCATCACCAATAAGATGTGATGGTGTTTTGAACTTAATTTATGCAATAAACAAACAATGAAATCTGTTTCTGTCAGCACTTCCATTCTGGAAAGCAGAAGACAAAAAAAAAACCAAAAAAGAATGTGGTGCAGTGATTAATGATTGTGATTAGGTCTCTGGAGGTTATGGCTTCATGCCCCAGTGATTCTTCTGTCATTACTCTGGATAAGATGCTAGATTAAGCACATATGCCTTCATCCATACGGCTTGCTAAAAACCAAGAAGTTGACCTTTACCTTTGTGTTTTTCACAAATGCACCTTAAATGCTGAATGTGTAACTTGTGCATCCTGGTCTGAAGTAAGAGGAGTGTTGTCCCTGGGTTAAAGGAGGTGATCTTTCCCCTCTACTCAACACTAGTGGGACTGCACGTGGAGTTCTTTGTTCACTTTGGTGCTCCCAAGCACAGCAAGGTCATGAACTAATTGGAAAGGGTCACAAAGTTGATAAAAGGACTGGAGCATCTTGCCTACAAAGAAAAGTTGAAAGAGCTGAGACTGTTGAGGCTGAAGAAGAGAAAACTCCATGAGATCTCATCAGTGTGCATAAAATACCTGAAGCAAGGCTACAAAGGCAGCAGAGACAGGTTCATTCTACAGTGGTGACCAGAGGCAATGTGCAAAATATACAACACAGAAGGTTTTTCCTGAACATCAGGAAACAGTTTTTACTGTGAGAATGACTGAGCACAGGTTTCCTGGGGAGGTTGTGTGGCATATTCAACATTGCCTGGACATGATCCTGTGCACCCAGCTGTGGGTGTCCTTGTCTGAGCAGAGTAGGGCTGTATCAGGAGGTCCCTTCCAATTTCAATCATCTAGGTTTTCCCAATCCCCTTGTGTCACCTTGTGGGGGAGGAAGGAGAAGGAGAAGAAAATAATGTTTAGTCTTTCCTTTCATTTCTCAGCATCCTACTTTTAGTTGCCAGTAAATTAAATTAATTTTCCTCAAGTTTCTTTGGTTTTGTGTATTATGGTGATCTGTCTGGTTTTATTGTGAACCACAAGATTTTTGTTTTTATTTTCTCCCCTCCTCTCTTGAGGTGGAAGAATAAAAGAGTAGTTGGGTTGGGCCTAGTGGTCTGCCAAAGTCAATCCACCACAGACATAAATATAAATAAAACATTTTAGCTTGATTATAGCTTATTACATTTCTAATTTTTAAAAATCAATTAGAGTGTATATTAACAGGAAAAATAGAACTGTGATTCACATGCTAATTGCCACAGAATATGTCTAGAGAATGATTATGACTTTTTTTTAATTAATCATGTTTTAGGACAAAAGAAGGAAAAAAAATCTTAAAAGTTCTCAAGTCTTGTGTGCAACCCTATATATGTTACAAATTTCCTTGGTGCTTCCTTAATAGGGAACATTAAAAGACTATCTGCTTAAGTTAGTCTGTTAAAGAAAGCTAATTTTTCATGTTCTTTCAGTCTTCAGCTGTGAAAATAAAATAAATCACTTCTTTGCTACAACAAGTCATAGAATGGTTGAATGATTTGAGTGAGAATGGACCTGTAAAGCTCCAACTCCCTGCCATAGGCAAGGACACCATCTGCTAGTTTTCTCAAGGCCCCATCGACCCTGTTCTTGAACAAAGTTTCTCTGGGCAACCCACCCCGGGTTATCACCACCTTTATTTTAAAAGACTTTCTTCCTCATGTTCAATATAAATGGATTAGGACTGTAATTTTATCAAGGCCTGCAGTGACAGTACAAACTGCCTTTTTTACTGTCACTACAGGCCTTGATAAAAGGTGCCTTTATCATAAGTCCCACTTATAGATACTGAAAAGTCACAATAAGGTCTTCCTGAGGCCTTCTCTTTTCCGAACTGAATTTTTCCACCTCTCTCAGCCTTTCTTCATAGGAGAATTGCTCCAACCAGCAACCAAATACTTTGGTTTCTTTGGTACAGAACTGTTCTGCCTGCAAGTACACTTCACAATCAAATTATGGGGAAAATTTGTTCTTGCCCTTCTTTGCAATGTCATTACAATTATTACATTATTTTATTTTTTTAATACCCTGCTTTTTTACAGTTGTTATTACAAATGAAAGAGTGCTTTTAATTATACAAATAATACCTATTTTAATACCTGGATAAATCTTGGGAAATTAACAATTTATAATTACATTAAAAAGGTATTTTCTATTATAGCTACTGCTTCACAAAATTTGGGTTTATGCTGAAGTAGACTCTTTCCTTGAAAAGCAAGCATTGATTTCTACACTTCAAAAAGATGACTTCATGTACTTTTAAGCAAGTTATCAAACTCTTCCAGGATGCTTTGAGCTATCTTTATTTCCAACATAGTACTGCCACCATATTTCGGAAGAAAACAGGGTTTGGGAGTGGTAGTGTTTTGTTACAGCCTTGTCTCTTATCCTAAAGATGATGTTTTTGAAATTATATTTCTCTCCATGTAGTATTGATCAAGACTTTTAATATTTAAATGTATGGAACAAAGATATTATCCAACTGCAGAATTATTATTATAGTTTCTACTTTTTTAATACACTCAGTTTTAGAGGAAACTTTATAAAAACTATTGTATCAGTGAAAGCATATTTAATCAATCCTCCAGTAGAAATTTGTTTTTGAAATATGTCCTTAGAGCTTCAAAGCTATCATTAATCATCATTATTGTATGTAACATACTTCGGAGAAACTTAAATTAATTTTTATAAGGAAAACCTTTTGTATTGTGTTGACTTTTTATTATTGTTTCCTTTTTCTCTTTAGTGCAAGAAAAAACCTTTTTTCTCCTCCTACCTCCCCCCAGCTATTTCATGTTAGTAAATTCTATCACATCTTGCTAAAATTTTGTAAATATTTTTTGAGCAATTCTGGCTCCTCTTTCTTTCTTTTTGGAAGCTAAGAACACCATTCAGTGTTTTCAGAGCCTTACTTGGCAGAAAATTAATCAGGCTTTGTCACCCAGAAAGAAAAGAGGTTGTTGCCAATGCTGGCATTCTCAGAAAAAGATCTGGGAGCACTGATAAACTTTTGAAAAGGTAAAGTCTATTTCTAAAATTCCATTTCTTCTCACTACCTGATGACCTGTCAATTTGAGTAAGCCCAACAAGGTGTTGCATGCAAAAGAGGGTGTTTCAAAGTGACTTTCCAAAAGTTAACATCCAAGTTCAAGTTTAATTGCTTAAAGAAGCCCTCTGATTGCACAAGAAATCATCTTCTGGGGACTCTCAATTAAAATTAGACCACTTATTTTCCTAATACAGGAGCCTGTAAATATATATCCATCCAAGTGAATTTGGTTAAGTAGTGCCACTTACAGGGAATATCACCTAATTTGCTATACAAGATTGACCTTTTTGACAATAATTTGTTAACATGCATTTGGCAAAGGTTTACAGTGTTAAGTGATTAGACAATCAATACAACTTGATGTGTGACATAATTAATGCATGTTTCACATTACTATGATGATTAGAATATAATCTGAGCTGAGTTGAATCCTGCCTGGTTCTATTTAATGCACTTAGTAGGTTACAATATAACATGCAGTGCCCCTGGAGTTCATTGGGACTGCTTGTGTCAATAAAGACTGGGACGACTTATAGTAAATGCTGTGGCTCTGGAAATAGTAAAATAAAATTAATTACTTTCAGAGGGGATATTCTAGATATATCACCAGTTGGTCAATAGCTAATCTGGAGAAATCTTACTTATCTGTAATATATATGCAAGTTGAGAAGATGATAAGTGTTTTGGAAATGTTGCCATATTCCTTGTGAATGATGCTTAGGAAGGATGTATCAAGTGACAATAAATGCAAAAAGTTCATGCACTCTGATATGAAGGTTTATATACGCAACATTCACTTGTAAGTTCAATGAATTTTATCCATAGCTCAACAAATTAGGTTTTGATAACATGGAGACATTGTTTATTATGTACTGTGGACAACTCCATGTACATAAACTGGAAATAAGTTTATTCTAGTCACAGATAGTTTTAAAAACTTGCAGGGATTCTTTAAGCTTTTTGAAGAAAGTATGGTTATATATATATACATATACATATATATATATGAAGGATATTATGCCAGTGAATGTTGTGGAAAAGTTGACATTGAAGGCTGAAAATTTGTAATTACAATTTAGATATTATTCAGTCAATAGATATATGATATGAGGAAGTTTGGACAAAATTAGATGAAAGTTGAAAGTGATTGATTGTCCTAGATGTTATTGTCCCTATAGCTGATTGATTGTCCTAGATTTTATTGTCCCTCTAGCTGAAGGTAGTTGTAGAAAGTAATATATTCTGAAAATATGTTCTGGGAACTTCCTACATTCATCAATTTCAGTGTTTCTAGAAGTTAATAAGTTAGTCATGAAAATGACTTCATTTATGAAATTAAATGAAAATTGTTCATTTATGAATGAATGAAAATAGAGCCCTTTGGTTGTTGGCTCAATTTTATATGTACATAAAAAAAATCTGTAGTATTTCTATTAGTATTACAATCCACTCATCAAATATTCCTTTATGTCTCTCATATTTAAATCAGGTAATAATCTAGAAAGTGTATTGCGAGCAACATTATATCTGAAGGATGTGACTTTAACAAAGTAATTTTAGTTCTACCCAATGTTGTGTTATAATTTAGGAGATATTTTTGAGCTATGTGTAGAGTGTTATTTGTCCCATGCTTGAATCTTAGTTTATTTTAGCAATTTCATGTTACTATTTGATTCAACTTTGTTGAAAAAGAATAAAAATCAGTAGAATCAAGTCCTTATAATTCACCAAAGAAACCTTCATAAAATGAACTGTAGCCGAAAGAAGATTTGGAAAACATCTGTCTTTGTTTGTTTGTTTGTCTTTTTTATTGCTGGCAATTTTTTTGTAGTCTTGAATCACTAAGCTTAAGTTAGGTAGTTATTTTGCTCAATAACACCTCTCAGGTAATAATAACCTGGAGATGAGGTTAGAAAGGGATTGAGAAGGTCAATGAAATATTTTTTATTTAACATTTATGTGCACTAGGCTTATGAGGAAAGAAGCCTCCAAGTGAGAGCTATAAGGTTTGCTTGGTCCTTGTGGTCAGTTACTCTATGAATGGTCTTTTATGATCCTGTAAAAGGGATAGTAAGAAAAGCTCTTACCCTTGACAGAAACATGAGAAATGTCACTGGGAAGCTTGTGTTTGATGCCAAAAATATTGGAAGGAAAACCTTTTTCATCTCTGACTTAATAAGGTCAGTGTGGTGAAGTAGATATACTTTTGATTTTTAATGTTTCGTTGTTTTTTTTCTTTCTTTCTTTTCCTTGAAAGGAGAGGTATATGCAGCACATTATTTGACAACTCAGTTCTAGCTAGCAGTGGTATTTCTGCAAGACAGCCTACAGTGTGCCGCGGTGAGGTCCACGCCCGACCAGCCCTTGACCTCCCGGACAAAACTCCTGGGGCTCTTGGCCTCCGTGCAGTTAATCCTCAGCGCGAGTGTAACTGTATCTCGAAGAAAGAGGGGACTCTCCACGGCTCAGTGAAACTTGGTTTATTAAGGAACAGGGAGGAGTCTGACAACCCCAAGCCTGAGCCGCAGACGGACCCACACTGGGTTTCGACGGGGATTTTTAAACACAGCAAGCTCAGTGGGTGGGCACAACAGCAAACCAATAAGGGTAAAACAGGGGGTGGCTGTACAGATAACAGGCATTACAAGGAACAAATCATTCTCACTGGGGAGGGGGGTATGCAAATATGAACCAATCAAGGATAGATCTTAACAGAACTTTCGAGAACAGGGGGACAGTGTCAGAGATAATTG